>PVJC01047145.1:0-13023 GCA_004026665.1 Murina feae
CACACACACACACACACACACACACACACACACACACACACAGAAGGCGCCTGGCAGACTGGAGCCATCATAGGACATCCACTGAGGGGTCCCAGACTGTGAGAGGGCACAGGCCAGGCTGAGGGATTCCCTCCACCCCGAGTGCACAAATTTTTGTGCACCGGGCCCCTAGTCTTCTATAATTGAAAATTGGTAGCCTTAAGCAGAGCCCAGAGCTGCCAGGGCAGGCAGGAAGCTTGGCTTCTTCCATCGCCAGGGGCAACCCAAGCCTCCAGCTCACTCCAGCTCCATGGCCACCACCACCTTAGCTGGGTTAATTTGCATGCTCACTCCTGATTGGCTGGTGAGTGTAGGGAGTTGCAGAGTGACGGAGTGATGATTAATTTGCATGTTTCTCTTTTATTAGTGTAGATTTTTATTTACATATACTATTTTATAAGTTGCTACTTTCTCTGTATTCAGTTTTCTTTAATTTTTGCCCTCTCTGAAATGATTACATATTTTAAAATGTTTTCTCTCTTTCTGATTGGAAGTTACATCTGCACTCTTCTTGTTTTGGGTTTTTCCTAGGTTACAGCATATATTATTAAAGTCTATTATTAATAAACTAGAGGTCCAGTGCATGAATCCATGCACTGGTGGGATCTCTTGGCCTGGCTTGCAGGAATCGGGCCAAAACAGGTTCTCTGACATCTCCTGAGGAGTCCTGAATTGTGAGAGGGTGGTTCTCGGGTGACGCACCCCAAAATCAGGCTTCTTCCTCTCTGGTTCTGGGATGCATCATCCCTGAACCACAGCTGCCAAATCACTGCAGCTCAGTAGCTCCTGCATTGAGCATCTACTCCCTGGTGATCAGTGTGTCTCATAGCTACCAGTTGGATGGCTGGACAGTCAGATAGTCACTTAGGCTTTTATATATATAGATGCTTTTAACTTCTTTTTACCTGCAATTAGAACCTTACGAATCTTTTATTTTAGTTTTCACCAACCTCATTATATTCATTGTAATTCTTCATACATTTAAGTCTAACTGAACATTATCTTTACTGTTTTAAATAGTCAAATAATATGTTTTCAGTAAATATTATGATTACTGACTTAAATAGTTAACCACATTTTGGAATTACTTCCAATGAGTTCAATTTCAGCTATTCCAATTTGAATATTTCCAACTCCATGCTATCGGCTGCTAGTACACATGCTTATTCTAATATTTTTAGGAGGATATTTATCTAGCAAAGTAATAAATGTCTCAAAATGTTGGACATCAAGATTAATACATAAATCTAAACACTGCCTTAAATTCTTCATGCCATCAAATGACCAAAGAATTAATATCCAAGTATACTGGGCATGTTCATAAACTTTTAGTTATTCATTATTAAATTTAGCCTCAACATTCTTATAGCTGTCAATAATTTCAACAGCACAAATTTGTGCTGCTCAAGACTGGAAAAACCAACTACAGTTGTTGATTAAATGTCCATCATAGACAAGTTTTCACCAATATCTTCTACATCAGAAAGTTTGATTGTCCAATGCATTGGAGAAGATGGGATTCAGCATGCTGCTGAGTGAAGTATGGCATGGCTCATACAATATTTTGGTAAAACTCAAACAAATAGACAATTTTTACCACAACATTTATTATTACATAAAATCAAGAGGTTTTACATGATGTGATAAGATATAACCACAGGATACAGGACCTTTACATTATAGTGAAGATTTGTTTGAGTTAGCACTAAAGATAGATATTTTCCAACAGAAGCAATGTGTTTCATAAGTTTTTTTTTTCTATGCTACATCAAGCAGCTAACTTACAAATATCATATTAGCTGATTTAGAGACAAGTAAATTCTTATAGCATTTAATGGAATGATAGCTTGAGATATTAAGATATTGATGTTTCTAATTTACTTTCACTCAAAAGTCATTCAGAGCCTCCTACTCCCTTTTAACTGGTTTCCTCTATTCTAAAGTGTTCCTTTGAAATAGGCATGTAACCCACTTCTAGACAATGAGATCCCACAAGAAATTTACGGGCTAATTTCTAAGACAGTTTTTTTTTTATTCAGACTAAACTGTTAGGCTATCTTTTTCAGTTTACTTGTCAGATCATGTGATGCTGAGAGTATGGCAACCATACTGCAATCATGACAATAAAGGCCATGCTGACAGTGGATCAGGACAGTCTACATCCTGGATGATGTCTTGAGCAGCTGTCTCAGTCATGAAACTTTTATTCTGAATTTCTTGACTGAGGAAAAGAAAACCCCTATCTGTTATGGCCATTGCTAGTTATTACTGCACTGTTATCTCCTGCCAATAAAATTATGACTAATATACCTCCCTCACCTTCAGGTATTAGTAACAGCTGTCTTGTTCATGGTGAGACATGTGATAGAGATTCCCAAACTATCTTGGCTCAAAGAATAAACTGATTTATCAGTAATTGCTTCATAATGCCCCAGCCTAATGAAACACCTAAAAGTTCTGTTTATTAGATTTAAATAATTTAACAGTTATCATTTATGTGGCATCTATGCTTTTTTCAAATATGTAAAATTCTACTACAAGCCTGTGAATAGAACACCTAGGTACAAAATTTTGGAATTATGCTCTATTGTGCTTTCTTACAACAGAAAAGTAAATTTGAACTTTTTAAGGCTGATTACCTGGAGTGGGGCAGGAGGGATAGGTGCAGAGGGTAACAAAGAAACATTTTATGATGATGAGATAATCTATATCCTGAGTATAATTTTGCTTATCCAAGTTTTTAGAAATAATGAAATTTACAATAAACACATAAATTATCAAAATATATTAAATGCAAATTCACTGATTGTATTAATTAAACAGGACTGCTTGTCAAAGAAGTTGATAGGACCTAAAATGACAATACACACAATTCTACAGTTTACTCAAGAAAAAAAAAACAACACATAATTCAGAAACAGCAATAAAGTAAGGATATGTACCACAGACAAAGATCTCACAGTAAGAAGTCCTGAGAGCCAAGACGAGCTCTAATTGTGTGGAATGGCCCCATGGATGCTTCATGTCTTGGTTTAGGAAGTATCAGTGTGTGCACAGTACTTTTGAACTATGGAGTCCATAAGGGAATCTTGTCTAGGATTTCATGTAATCTGTTGACCACATAAGCATAGTCTTGCTATGTGAATAGCCCTATCAGAAAAACTCTCTGGGGGTTTCCCAATGAACAGGTAAAATCACCAATTTATTTTTATTGACTAAACAATGCTGATACACTGGTAGAAACCATCCTCAATCTCCTCAAACACATGGTTAAAAAGTGACACACTAAATAATTATATTGTATGCCTTAACCAAGGGTCAGAGTTATTTTAGTAACACAGCTAGGCCAATTCTGCATTTGCTGGAACTAACCCCCATGATGCAGTAAATAACATTTTAATTAGCAAAACAACAACAACAACAAAAAACAGTATTAACTGCAAATCACCAAGCAAGCATTATGAATTATGTAAAATCATTCTTCCTTTGCACTCCTTCCCTAATAATAGTGATGACACCATACTTATATTCACAAGTTCCAATATACATAGTATTTTATGGAAAGCAAGACTGCATAAAGTATATTCATAAAATTTTAAAATTGATATCAATAAGTCATGCAATAAAGTTAATTCCTTTAATTTTGATTATATATTATAGTAATGCTGAAGAGTTCGTTAAAATCACCAAGTTCAGATTTTGTTATAGCTTGATTTTTGACTCAGTCTTATATTGGATATGTTGTAGAGTAGGAGATATACAGAGCAAATTAAACATTTACTCTCAGATATTCATTTTATACTCTATAAAATAAGGATAACAATCTTGTCACGATTAGAAATGCATATAATTGAGCATGGACACATTTCATAATGATAATAACAGGAACAGATGTAATCTATGCAGTCACTTAGGGCCTCAAGCTCAGAAGGTCCTGTTACTTGGTTTAATACTTTACTGCCAGTATCTTGAAAATGTAAATAATTTGATCTGTGAACTTTGAACTTGTGTTTTGTAAGTGATGTACCAATGGAACAATGGACTATATGCAATATGCATGCCCTCTTTCCCATTAGCATATAGTGTTGAAGATGCCCTGTGAGCTTAGAATTCTGGCAGACTCAAAATACATGGGAATTCAGCAAGACTCAAAATGTGTACAAGAGAAGCTTGCTATGTCTACAACTGAGTAAGGGTGGCAGAAACGACCCTAAGAAGCCATGCTTTCTAATCTAACCAGAACTTAAGTAAAGAGAGAAGGCGATTGTGTTTTAAGAAACATGAATGACCAAGATACTTCATCATATCATTTCTAACCCATTTTACTTTCCTGCATTCGCCAATCACTTGCATTTAAAAAATGACATAGAAGAAAAGGAAAGCTAGGAAAACCCATAGATCTTTTGCCTTTCAATCTTTCCTTAATCATCAGTAAGCTGAAAATACAATGTGTTGATAGAATGTGCAAGTAGCAAGAAGTAAAGTAAAAACAGTTGAGTTAGCTTTGTGTAGCATTTCACTGTTCTGGCAAGAATAAGATACTTATGCATGCACAAATTATTAAATACAAATTGTGTACTTTCAGTAATTCTGCATACAATTTAAATACTATTATTTTGCATTAGAGTTGGCAATGCACAATGTAAAGATGTACAATAAAAGACATGCAAATTAAAAAATAATTTTCTTTACTTAGAATGACATTATATCAAATAAAAAACACCATAATAAAGCAAGAGAAAAACTGTGGCAGAAAGAAAAATGCTAGTAAGTTTAATACCACTTTCCCTTATTTTTGTAAAACACATTTTCATTTCGCACTCAACATCAAAATTATGTTGTCGACCCTGAGTAATAGAAACCTCAAGCTGTGGATGAATGAATACTTGGATTGCCACAAATACAAATACAAAGATAAGAAAAACCATCATTCATTCAATCCACATGCCTCTTATTTATTTCTTGAGGGAAATTTTAAAAAAATGAAATAGAAATAGAAGTAGTGAATATTGACCCAACTAAATGTCTGAAAGAAAAGATTGCATGACTAAATGTCAATAGTTTATTTTGTAACCAAACCTGAAAGGTGGGTACCTGCTTGCATGTTCTGGGAAATAGAAATCTCAGTGCCTTTATATTTCCTTGGTGATAGGTGTTTCTTTTCAGATATATAGTCTTTGTAAAGGCAGAGTTGAAAGCTTTGAATGACGACTATTTCCTCATTCTGTTGCCTTCAACTCTTTTACATTGCTAATAATTTGGAGGTCAGATGCAAAATGGTAGGAAGGTAACATTAAAGGGAGTGTGAAAAAATGAATTAAAACAGAGCTGAAGATATTATTCAATAAATATCTTTTATATAGTTAAGGACTCAAATATAATATTCCTGCCTGAAGTCTCTTGTTTTAGAAAAAATATTCAGAATATGCATTTTATCTTTATAAAACACAAATTAATAATCTAGTATAGATACTGTTTTTCCTTAAATTGAAAATAAAAATCTTAGATATATTCAGTAAATACTGTATTCTTTTCAATATATTTGTTAGACTTGTCAATTTTTTTTCTAATGGACAATTTGTTTAACTTTTTTATTTTGAGGATTCACTGAAGCTTACTCTCTATGTCTTTTTATATATATATTTTGCCCAGAAAACAGATATGTCTGGGCATAGTCTAGGGAGAACCTTAGAGACATAGTTTGGCCTTGAAAGAACCATTCAAGACCATGATCCATGAAAAAAAAGAATTGATAAGCTTGATTTCAATACAATTTAAAAATTCAGCTTTTGATATACACCACTAAGAGACTAAAATACAAAATGCAAACTGGGAGACACTATCTGTAAAACATATATCTGACAAAGTACTGTTGTCCAAATACATATGAAACTCTTAAAATTCAACACTAAGAAAACAAACAACCTGATTTAAAAAAAGGGGGGGGGGAGCAAAGCCCTTATCAAACACCTCATCAAAGAAGCTATACAGAGAACAAACAAGCATATGCAAAAGTGGTCTATATCATATGTCATCAGGGAAATGCAAATTCAAACAATGAGATATTACTACATACCTATTCGTAGAGCCAAAATCTGGAACACTGAAAACATCTAATGCTGGCGAGGATGTGGAGCAACAGGAATTCCGTCTCAAACATCACTAGTGAAAATGCAAAATAGTTCAGTTACTTTGGAAGGCAGTTTGGAAGACAGTTACTAAAGCAAAAATCCTCTTACCATACAATCCAACAAGTGTGATCTTTGGTATTTCCCCCAAAGAAATTACAAACATATGTTTGTGTAAAAACCTGCACATGGATATTTATAGCAGCTTTATATGTAATTGTCAAAATTTAAAGTAGCCAAGATGTTCTTCAGTAAGTTAATCCTATATAATAAAACCCTAATATGCAAATTGATGAATGGCAGAATGACCAGCGGAACAAACACCTGGTCACTATGATGCACACTGATCACGAGGGGGCAGACGCTCAATGCAGGAGCTGCCCCCCGGTGGTCACTGTGCTCCCACAGGGGAACACCACTCAGCCAGAAGCTGGGATCATGGCTGGCAAGCACAGTGGCAGTGGCGGGAGCGTCTCCTGACTCCGTGGCAGCTCTAAAGAGCAGTGAGCAGGAGGGGTAAGAAGCGAGAGGTTCTGAACTGCAAAAGGGTGCAGGCTGGGCTGAGGGACTCCCCACCCCCAATGCATGAATTTCATGCACCGGCTCTCTAATAGATGAATAAACTGTGATACATCTACAATGAAATATATTTCAGTACCATAAATGAATGATCTATTAAGCCATGAAAAGACATGGAGGAAACTTAAACTCATATTGCTAGTTGAAAGAAGCCCCCAATGTGAAAAGGGTATTTACCATAGGATTCCAAAGATATGATATTTTGAAAAAGGCAACATTATAATGCTATAAAAATATCAGTAGTTGTCCGGAGTTAGGGGGATAAAGAGACAGAGAATAGATAAATTTAGGGCAATGAAACTACTCTGTATGCTACTATAATGGTAAACACATGTAATTATACATTTGTTTATGAGGAGATAGAAAAGTGTTAGGTAGTTAGGAATTGGACCATGGAGGGTGGGGGGGAGAAAAATAGGAAAGTCCAAGAATAACAAGATACAGCTTTCTGACTCTTTGCTAAGGCAACCGGGCTTGGCAAAACCCAGCTAGGTGGGAGTTGCTGGGGCAACCCAACTGGGCAGGGAAGAACCAATATCCTTTCACAGAGAGCTTTCTCTGCCAGGTCAGGAGTGAGCTATTAAACAAATGCAGATGTTGAGGACATACTAAGACTGAGCTTGGGAAATAAACTGGATAATCATCAGTATAAAGATGGTACTCAAATCCAGGACTAGATGATGTCATTGAGAGAGTGAGTGAAGATAGAGAACCAGCAACGATTGAGGACTGAGCCCTAGGTCCCTTCTACTTTACCCATCTGGAAAATCAGCTAATGAGAAAGAGTGATCTATGAGGTAGAAAGAATAACAAGATGTCAAGATATGACCATTATTAGGGAATATACAGTTAACATTTGCATTGGGAAACTTAATATGCTTTCTTGCCATTTCATGAAGATTGTGATTATGAGCAGAAAGTTGTGGTTTGTGTTTTCATAAGAGAAATCATCCTATCTAATAAAAGAGTAATATGCAAATTAGGCATCACTCTGTGACAAATATGGCCACCCCCATGGACACAAGATGGAGGCGCCTATAGCCACAAGATGGCAGTGCCCAGTCTGGCTCAGCCCCACCACTGAAGTGGTCAGGACTGTTTGCCAGGCAGGTGGCAGGGGAAGTGGAGCGCTAGAGGGGCAGAACAGGCGATCAGAGGGGTTTGGGGTCCCCTGGCCAGGCCAGAGGCCTTTTCCAGAGGTCTCAGGCATGGGCAAGGGTGGAGCTATGATTGGAAGGGGCAGGGGCAGAGTTGGTAATCAGAGGGGTATGAGGGTACCCTCTCCAGGCATAAGGCCTGGGCCAGAGGCCTCAGGCCTAGGCAGGGGCAAGGTGGAGATCTCGGGATCCTGGGCTCTACAGAGCCAGCAATCTGAGGGGCAGGGGCAGAGCCTGTGATCACAGGGGTCTGGGCACTGGTGGAGCCTGCAAAGCAGGATTCTGGGGATCCCCTGCCCAGGTTTGCAGTCTTGGCCAGAGGTTACAGGCCTGGCAGGGATGAAGCTGGGATTAGAGGGGCAAGGGTGGAGCCAGTGATGAGAATGAACTACAGAGGAAACATCTTTTTTAAAAAATATATTTTATTGATTTTTTATAGAGAGGAAGGGAGAGGGATAGAGAGTTAGAAACATTGATGAGAGAAAAACATCAATCAGCTGCCTCCTGAACAATCCCCACAGGAAGTGAGTCACAACCAAGGTACGTGCCCTTGACTAGAATCGAACCTGGGATCCTTGAGTCCACAGGCTGACGCTCTATCCACTGAACCAAACCGGTTAGGGCAAAACACCTTTTCTTAACGCTCATTGGCTAAGCTCCCTGTATGCCACTGGTAATATTCTTAGTAAGTTGGATAATAAGAATCCAAAAAGGCGATCTAGGGTTTTTCCACCACACTCCTGGAGAAAAAAAATGAAGGTCCACTGCTGGAGGACTAAGAAATGTCATATCCTGCCCTAGCCAGTTTGGCTCAGTGCATAATGCCTCAGCCTGCTGACTGCAGGGTCTGGGTTCAATTCTGACCAAGGGCATGGCATGTATTTAGGTTGCAGGCTCCTCCCTGGCCGGGGCCCAGGTCAGGACTCATGCAGGAGGCAAACAATCAAAGTGTTCCTCTCACTTTGATGTTTCTCTCTGTTTTTCCCTTCTTTTCCACATTCTCTAAAAATCAATGGAAACATATCCTCAGGTGAGGATAAAAAAGAAAGAAAGAAAGAAAGAAATGTCATGTCCTATGAAAGACACATCTTGAAAATGCCTAAAGAAAGTTGTCATTTTTGCATGGTGAAGGGACTGGAGTCTGTGTTGATGAAAACACCTTGATGGCTGTGGTGACTGGCAGTGGCTGCAGCAGTGGGGTGATGGGGCTGGTGGCTTCTCCTGATTAGCCTGGTCATCTCCTACAAAGGGAGGCTAGACTATGGCTTAGGCCCACTCCCCAAGGGGAGCAGGGAGCAGGCCTAAGCTGTCAGTAGGACTAGGACACCCCCTGAGGGCTCCCAATATGTGAGAGGGGGCAGGCTGGGCCTGAGGAACACCCCCGTCAGTGCAGGAATTTCATGCACCGGGCCCCTAGTGAACTATAAAAGACAAAAATCTGAATTAAAATTTAAAAATTTCATCTTTAACCGACTATGAGACGCTAATCAAGTTATTTACATGCCTTTAGTCCTCTGTTTTTCATCTAAATATAAATGGTATGAAACATGCACTCAAATAATAGATTGTATTTTATTATTGGGCATAAAATATCTCTTCCAATTCCTCTGCCTACTATAAATAATTCCTATGATTCCTCATATTTGGCTTGTTTGCAATCATAGGAGAAATCATATGGTTAATATATTCTAAACTATTTCAGTACATATTTAACTTATAGGGGAACTAAATACTACTTATGAGAAGAAAATGTTTTGGTTCTTTAACCCAACGGCTTTCAATTTTAGCTTTTACCTGTTCTGGCATACTACAGTCTGCAAAAGACATTTCTCTTTTGTTTCAAATGGAAATCAACTTACTACTGTGAAACATTCACAGACCTAGATTTCTAAATTCTCCAAAGGCTAATTTTACATTAACATCCTGTAAATCATTGACTTTTGATGGCTTACAAGGTTGCTTCCTCAGGAAGACAACATATAAAGTACTAATGGCATGAGATCTGAAATATTCCTTTTATATCAATGCCCAGCGTTATGGTGTGGTCTTGCTTAACACACAATTAGTAGATGCTTATGTTCTAAAAGTGTATATTGTCAAACTCCTTCCCTTTTCCCCTCTCCAGACTCCAAACCCTACATAAGCAAAACCAATATCTTTCCTTCAAATCTCTGATATTGGAACTTTACTCACCCTTTCATGTCTGACAAAAATATGAGACTTTCTATAAAAACTTTTTAGATTCAATCCATTAAAAAATCTCTGATTCTCACAATCTAATATTTATTTTTATAAACTGACTTTCTTAGAGACACTTATTAGCTACTCAAGAATAGAAACCAAGCCTTGTGCATACATTTATCTAATATATTTTAAAAGTAAGAGTTACCCCAAAATATGTATTGACTCAAAATTAGAAGAATATATTTTTTTCCAAGCACCACTGAATATTCATCAATACCATACCATATACATACCATATCCTAGGCAAAAAGCAAAACTCAACAAATTTAAAATACATGTAATTTTTAGAATATGTTCTTTGAAAATAATGGAATCAAACTAGAAATCTTTAACAAAAAAACAACTGGAAATTTTCTACAATTAGAAATAGCCTAACTATTTCATTGACCAAGAAATAAGTCTCAAAATAAAATAAACATGCATAGAATTAAAGGAAAATAAAAATACGACATATCAAACTATGTGAAATGCAGCTAAGACCTCAAATCAATAAACTAAGTTCTTACCTCAAAAAAAAAAAAAATAGAAAAAAGAATAACAACATATACCCAAAGCAGGAAGAAGGAAACAATAATAAAAATACATAATATAATATAAATATAAAAATACATAAAATAATATAAATCAATGCAATTAAAACAGAAAAACAATAGAGAAAATCAATGAAACAAAAAGTTGGCTCTTTGGATAAAAATAATAAAATTGTTGAGCAGGACCACACTGAAACACCAGGCACTGATACATTGAAAATCTACTACTAGAAAATAGAAAATGGTGCTGGGCTGTCATAAATGAACAATCATTGTAGCCTTGCAAATGAAACATATCCAACATAAATACCTCAAGTGGAATGATCACAGCGATTAAATAATAAAAAAATGAATTAAAGAATGCTCTGGGATTTACATTCAGAAAAGCGTTATTGGAGTTATGGTTTTGCCACTTGCAAACCCTATGAACTGTATTCTGTGAATGTTACATTTTAAAATTTTTTGCGGAATAAACAATGTCTATAATTCACTAACATTTGTGTACAGAGAAATAATTGCATACAGAGAACAATTCAAAAACTTTAAAATTAAAATTAATATAAGAGTTCATCAGGTTTATTGAAATGAACAAAATAATAAAATTAAACATAATTTTAGGCTTTAATAGTTCAAACCTAATGCAAAAAATCAGCTTGGTAATTTCTTATAAAATTTAACATTTAGCTTTTGACCCAGCAATCTCACCACTATGTATTTCCCCAAGATAAACGAAATCTTGGGGAAATACATAGTATCAAACTGTGTATAAAAATAGTATAAAAGTATAAACAAAATTAGAATAAAGACTTCACAAAACATGTATGAGACACCCATACACAAAAAAATAGTAAAAATTTGAGTCAGGCTTAATAGATTATAATTGATATAAAATCTTATTTTTTAAGTACAGTTCTATAATTTTTAACAAATGAACATAGTCCTGCAATCACTAGTGCAATCAGGTGGTGAATATTTGCATCAACACAAAGAATTTCTGCAGCTCCTTTGTAGTCAATTTAGTTTCCCCATATCCAGTGTTTTGCTACCACTGTTCTCTTTTATGTCCTTACAGTTTTCAATTTTTCCGGAGCATCATAACAATTAAATACTATAATTACAGATTTTTGAATGTGGCTTCTTTCACTTAGCATCATGCATTTGCAGTAATCCATGATGTTGCATGCTCCTACAATTCCTTCCATTATATTGCTGAGTAGAATTTCATCCCATGGTGTTCAGCAATTTGTTTTTCCATTTAATAGTTGATTGGCATTTGAGATAATTCTACCTTTCAGCAATTATTAGGAACAATGCAATAAACCTTCCCACACAGGTTTGTTTTTGTGAACATATATTTCGTTTATCTTGGGGAAATACATAGTGGTGGGATTGCTGGGTCAAAAGCTAAATGTCAAATTTTATAAAAAATTACCAAGCTGATTTTTTGCATTCCCACTATTAATGATAAATGTCTCAGGTGCTCTAAATTCTGTTCAGTATTTAGTATTTTCAGTTGTTTCTACTAAGTCATTTTAATGATTGTGTAATAATATTTATTGTTTTTAATTCGCATTTTGCTAATCTCTAATGATATTGAGTGTCTTTTATTATTTTTACTTGCTATCTGTACATCATCTTTGGTGAAGTGTCTGCTCAAATATTTTGCACAGGTTTGAGTTATTTTCCTATTGTTAAATTCCAAGAGTTCTTTACAGATTCTGAATACATGCTCTTCATCAGAGTAGTATTTTATAAATACTGTCTTCTCATTTTAAGATTGTTCTTTTATTTTATTAACTAGGGGCCCGGTGCACAAAAATTTGTGCACTCGAGGTGAAGGGAGTCCCTCAGCCCGGCCTGTGCCCTCTCACAATCTGGGACCCCTCAGTGGATGTCCTATGATGGCCTCAGTCTGCCAGGAGCCTTTTGTGTGTGTGTGTGTGTGTGTGTGTATGTGTGGCCACTGGGGACCTGCCCCCAGCCGCATCAGAAGCTCGGAGCAGTCCTCCTGTGTGTGTCTACCTGCTGGGGGCCTGCCCCCAGGCACACCGTGGAGGCTTGAGCAGGCACCCCCTCTATGATGATCTCTCAGACTCTTGCCCTCCCCTGCATGTTGTTCTCTTTTTTGAGCTGTGGCCAGGGCTGGGTGCGGCCTGCCTCCCAAGCTTGCCTACTGCCCATCTTCTTCCAGCCACCAGAAAGCAGGGAAAACCCTGCCTCGTGGTCAGGCCAGCCTTTTCCTGCTCCCTGATCCCCGGAAGGGGTCTGGGGAGCTGCCAAGCAGGACTCCAGCCCCCAAGAGCTTGCTTTCCCGCTCCCCAGTGGCCCCCAAAGGGCCTGGGGAGC
>PVJC01047146.1:0-13023 GCA_004026665.1 Murina feae
TATTTAACTAAGATTAGGAATATAAAATGAGGAAAAGTGAAAATAAGAGGACAAACACGATGCTTTGCTATTTGGTTGTAGGTTGAGCTATTAATCCATTTTAATAAGTCCATTCTGACAAAAGGCCCAGCTAGCAAATGGAAAAAGCAGCCTGAAGTTAGAATGAAAAGCAGTGTGGATTGAGAAGTCACTGGGTAGGGTAAATGAAAATGCAAAGAAAGTTTGAAAGGATAAAGAATAGATAGCGTCAAGACTTGAAGATTGTCAAATACCAAATTTATGGGCAAGAGAGAAAAAACACACAAATGAATTAACAAACCAGTCATACTACTAGGTAAAAAAACAGAATGGCAAATATCAATCTTATCACTTTGACTTGCCTTGACTGAAATGAAGTTGTGAAATCTAGTGGTTATTCTCATCAATTAATAGTTAGAAAATATTAGAAACCAGATCCCACTGTCAGATGTAGCCAGTGATGTGTATATGAATTATTGGATCATTATAGGTTTGCCAGCTAAAATATAGGGCACCCAGTCAAATTTGATTTCAGATAAACAATGAATAATTTTTAGCATAAGCATGCCCATGAAATATTTGGGACATATTTATTCTAAAAATAATTTTCATTTATCTAAAATTCAAATTTAACTGGGTGTCCTATATTTTATTTGCTAAATCTGGCAACCCTAGTCATTGCCACTTTTAGACACTGTCTGTCTATTTCATAAAAGAAAAGCAATGTAGTTTTGACTAAGGGTTATTGGAAACCAATATATGCTCTAAGGAGTTGGCCTTCCATAGGAGACTTGCACATAAGGATTTGCTGGGCTTTGGGATATATATATAACAACTGCTTTTACTACTTTTCAGAATGAGAAGACTCTACCAACCCCTGACAGCTGCTTAAATTACAGGGACTCATTAGTATTTACATTTTCTAAAGGGATTCTATTTCTATCTACAAGTAAAAATGTAGTCTGCCAGCTATATGATTATATCTGGCTTTACTTAGAACAGTGGTAAAGACCCTTAGAACTCTAGAAGGTTCTACATAGGCTTGTAATCTTGTACAATTGTTTTCTGAGAAAGAATGCATAGTTTTTGTATATTTTAAAAAGAACCCAGAATTCTAAAAAGGTTAAGACTCATTTTCTTATAGAGAACACCCTTTACAGAGAAATCTTCGCTTCTACAGTTGTCAATTATCAGAAGATTCTTTGACCACAAACAAAAAGGAAATGTCTGTCTATGGCTGAAGAAAAAAATCAAACATGATTAAAGTACTAGCTAAAAAATAAGCCCTAGGTTTTCTATCTTAAAAGAAAGAAAGAAAGAAGAAAGAAAAGAACAGGAAAAAAAAGATAAGTGAGATGCTGAATTTTCTGGAAACAATTTCAGCATCTGTAAAAGGTCTATACTGTTTTTGAGTGCTGGCTACTTCCATGTCTGACATGTGCCACCTTAATCAACACTTTGGTGTGGGTATAATGGAAAACATGTTTTCTCTGCCATAACTAGCATAAGTTTCTGACATCAGCCAAATGGGACAGACAGTCTGAGTCCTGTGATAGACAGGCCTTCTGAGAGCTAAATAGAGGACACCCTGCCCATGAAAGATAGCCTTTAGAGATACCCCAGCCCCCAAGTGGAAAACCTCCTCTTGAAATAGAGAAATCTGGCACAACTTTTCCCAGAAACTATGCCAAAGAGCCTTAATACTAGAGGAAGTCCTCATAGTCACAAGCTCTACTGGTCCGTCTACTGACACAAGTGCTTGGTGCTTGTCCATCTAATCAGACTTGAGCATGGAAGCAGCCCAAGGTTTCCTCGGTGTTTATATTATTTCAATGGCACTTCCTTTGATTTACCTAAGGGATGTTTTGTTTTAATTAAAGTTTATGACCAAAGACGGGCTGAAAAAGTATTGAAGTGGATGTACGTTGTTTATGGGTTTTGAATACAATTATAACAACCATAAAAATAGACCAAACAATTTTGCTTGTCTGCCAGAAATCAATTCTTGATCATGAGATTTCAGGTCTTCATTTTGTTTTCATTTAAAGTAATAAAAGGTGTTTGCTGATCATTAACTGGAGAAAAACTGTAAAGTCCATAAATCTGTAAACTAACATTTA
This sequence comes from Murina feae, assembly GCA_004026665.1. Taxonomy (NCBI): domain Eukaryota; kingdom Metazoa; phylum Chordata; class Mammalia; order Chiroptera; family Vespertilionidae; genus Murina; species Murina feae. The sequence goes on from PVJC01047146.1 coordinate 2,139, forward strand.
TTAATTTTCAATGGGGAATGTGGTAAGGAGATCTGATGTTGGTTAAATTATGGATTCTTTCCAGTTAGTTGGCTCTCCCTCCAAAGCAAATGTACTAAAAATAAAATGACTTCCTTTTTGATGTCAATTATAAAGTGTGTATTTTTTCTTCTCTTTTTGTCTTTTAGGTTTTGATAAGATTTGGCAAGATAGTTGCTTATGAACCTATCTGACACCTGCCTCAGAAATCATGCCAACTGTCAGAAGGTCACGATCCATTTCCTTCACACTCTCTATGCTTTTATGTACCAGATTCTTAAATTAGAAGCAAGAGAAATAATGTGCTGGGTCATCCATCCTCACTAAGGATGTTAATTAAAACCAAACAACCTCTCTTGAGGCAGAATATTAGATTAAAATGACTTCTAAAATATAACCATCGACTTATTGGCAGGCCATCCTAATCCCTTGATACGGAACTTTGACTCTAAGAACAAAATTTCTAACTTCTGAGGCTTTCCCTGTGTTTGCAAAGTTGTCGAAAAACGTAAGAGTTAGGGGCCCTCCTTCAAAATCAGCGAATAATGTGGACTCAGGTCTAGAACGGCTGTGTGTGCTCCTCACATTCCGCAAAGCGAACAGCATGAATCAGAACATGGTCTAAAGTTCCTCCTTGGGCACCAACATGCTTTAAAGAAGACATCAGCAGAGTAACAGTATTGCTGTTTTATTTGATACTAGAGGCTCAATGCACGAAATTCATGCAAGAGTAGGCCATCCTTCCCCTGGCTGCTGGCACCAGCTTCCCTCTGGCACCTGAGACCAGGGCTTTCCTTGCAATCTTCATCCAGAAGGTTGTCTGGAAGATGTCTAATCTAATTAGCATATTATACTTTTATTATTATAGATACACCTTGCTTCAGGCATTTCCACTCCCCAAAAGGAGTTTTTAAGATGAGACCGAGGAACCAGAGGTATTATTTGTGAGTTTATAAATCATATGATGAAGATTTAATAAAACATTGAAGTTCTCATTTTAACTGAGAACAGGAAATTTGATGTAGAAGAGCTGAATTCCATTTCTGATTTCATTTTTCATCATTGTATGTCCTTTGTCAAAGCATTGAAAACTATGAAGCAAGGATACCAAACACTCTTTTCAGGAGAAAAAGCTGAGGGCTGCTTCTCTGGAGAATCACTGCTATTTGTTGTTTGGGTTCATTTTGTGGACACAGTGCTAAAGGCTGTACCAGGTTAAAGCCTGGCTCATACAGGAATGTAGCCCTTTTAGATCCCCTCACCTTGTCCCAGGAGGTTAGATAAGTTCCCTTTTGGGGAACAGGCCATCATCTCTCATGTTACCACATGGCTGTTGAAGTGAGAGCAACGAGGAAGAGGTTGCCAGCAGCCACTGGGATCTGGGCAGCCACTCTCTTGCTTTTGTGATTTCTACTACTTCCTGTGGCACATGCATTCTAGACTGGCCTTTTCTCCATGGTGAGATCTGATCTTCAGGCTTTGGTGGGTAGGAGGTAGTATAGAGCTTTAGAATTGCTTTGGCTTTACTCTTCTCTGCTAGAGCAAAACAAGTCTTCCTCATGGCCTACACCAGAAGGCTAGGGTCCATTGGCCTCAAAGCCCCGGAGAGGAGTAAATTGCTCTTTGTCCCTTGGGCTCCCCCCCGCACCCCCTTTCTTTTAGTTTGGTGTAGGACAGGATTTAGGAATTTAGAGTCTTATTTCCTGGCCATTTATCTGTCAATAGCTAAGTACTGGCATTTCTATTTTGACTTGATTTTCACTTATCTCACAAGGTGGATTACAAGATTAGTTGAAATAATATTTGTCAAAATACATGTTTCAGGCCCAATAAATAATTCTACAAATATTTGTTATTTGTGATTATTTATTGCAGGCACATTGTGCAGGTGTATTTCTGCCTCTTATTATTTATTACAACATATAGTACGAGGGAACTGACATTTTTATTAGTTACAGGTCGGTTCTCTAGCTTCCTCCTCCTCTCTACTGAGTTCATGTTTTCCATCTTACTTTGTTCTGCTTCTGTGCAGTCTGTGTGTATATTTCATGGACTTTCAGATTCTCTTTGCACTTAGTGACTAGTTATTATGTTTCAGGGCCTTCGTGGACCCAACTACAAAAAAGGTCTGAGGACTACATTTTTTGCTCTTGTTCTCTGAAGTATAATAATGTCTTTTCACCCTCTTTGTTCAACCTCTTTGTTCTTTGCACATTGCTACCCTGGGTGCAGCTGTCTGACCCAGTCTTGTTTCTGCCATTTAAACCCAGCCTGCCCTCTCTACACCACATGTTTCCGGGGAGATAAAAGCCAACTGGGAGTAGTGTCAGGGACTTAGTACAGCCTTCCTCCCTCTCTCCTGTTGGCTGTCTCCGCTGTCATCTCCATGCCACAACTTCCATTAGCTACCCGATTCCCTCAGGTTGGGGTCTCATTCTCACTCTATAGGGGTGAGAGTTGCAGAGCCTTCACCTGTTGGGCCAACCTCTAATCTCTCATTCGCTCCCCATTTAATAGTAAAGAACTCACCACATTTGAAAATTATACCCATCCTTCAAGGACTAGTTAAAAACTCCCCTGTGTGTCAATATCAGTGTCTTTCTCTGCCCTCACTTGACATCTTCCTTGTATCTCCGTATGCACCTACCACTGTTTTCCTTGTGTCCGTGTCTGGCTTGGTCTTTCCCACTGGATTGTGGGCTTCTGAAGGGTGGCTTCACCTTACCGATCTTTATATCATTCAGAACACCCCTGTCATCTTTTGTGTATGAATAGCCAGGTGGGTAGGGCTGTATGGAGTTGGCTTGTATTGAAATGCTTTTTCCTGTCTTTACGTACACACCACTGCCTCTCTCTGGAAGGTCCTTCATTTTCTCTCTGTCTACTTACTGCTTACTCATCTCCCTCTTTTCACCAAAAGGCTGCTTCTCCTGGGCCAGGTCCTTGAGAAAGCTCTGTTAGCCCACGTATTTACCTCTCGGTAAGATTCAGGGCGCTAAGATTATTTGTGCCATCTCTATTTTCTCTTTTGGATAGTCAGCTCCATATTGAGAGGCAGGGCATGCCTGCCTTGTTTACCCCTTTTATACCTTGCATTTGTTGATTGATTGAGATAAACACACCCCTTACCCCTTAGGAGCTATCAAAGTGTGAAGTTGAAATCCAATGAGAAAGATTTGTATCCCAGCTCTGCCACTAATAAGTTGGATCCCCTTAACCTCTCTGTTCCTCAAATTCCTCAGGCTTAACATGGGGATTATAACAGGGTCTACACTGAGGGATGTGGTCAGGATTAAAAGAAATAATCTGGATTGCTTGGCACAGTCCTTTGCACATGGAGGCATTCAATAAACATTCACTATTGTCACCATCCAGCTATCCTTATGGAAGGGAGAACAGAGGCAGGTAATATGTAAAATTACTAAAAACTCTGTAGCTCTGGAATTTCATCTTCCAAACCAAGCTGAGGAGCCACTCAGAAGTGTATGTGTTCATTCACACGTGCCAACCTTCACTCCTGGGAGGGTCAGTTTTCCCATGGGCTGCCTCCCTGGGACTGGAGCCTTTTGTGGGTGTGGGGTGTAGCATGAGGCTCCTCCCTAAGACTGGGGTCCTCTGATAGAGACACTGAGTGTCCCCACTTCTCTGTGCCCTCCCTCTGAGATCAGGCCTCTCTCAGGAAGCATGAACTGATATGGGCCAATCAGCACCTCCTGGATTCCCCTGCATTCCAGGGGGTAGATATTGGAGCATATGTAGCAGCATCTTTGAGCTTAAGATTCTCTCCTGTACACAGTACTTTCCAAGAACTTGCATTGATACTGGGTTGTTTTCATAGCTGCAGCCAACACCAATGCTCTTCTTTTTCTTCGTTTTCTTGACATTTTACCCAATCAATTAGGAACTAAATTGCTCTTTGCTCTCAAAATGGCATGAATTTCTTTCTTTTGAACAAGCTTATGAAAATGTCAGAAGTTGTTAAAGGAAGTGAAGAAATAAAAAGCCACAGAGGAGAAATGTGGTTTTTATGTGTAATTGACATACAGACTGACTGTTGGCCCTAGTGATTTGAAATTGTGTGCTGTAAGGACAAGGGGAATTCTGAGTTAATTATTCACACACCTTTCCTCACTTGGTCCATATAATGGCCTGTGAGGGAGAAGGGCAATTACTTTTAGACCCGTGTTGGAGATGAGGAACCTGTGACTCAATGACTCACTCAAGGTTGTAAGCTTTAAATTTCCAGGGTCCCTGATTCCTAGCCTTAGCCCCACCACTTAGTAGTTCTAGGATGTGGGGAAGATGTTTTTGTCTTAGTTTCTTCATCTGTAAAAGTCAGGGTAACCCTTCCATCTCAGGATTCCTGTTAGGGTTAATTTAGTTCTTTAAAAAACTGTGTCTAGCCCATGGCAAGCGGTCAGTAAGTATTAGCTATTAATATTATACTGTAAAATGATATCTGCCTTTTAGATTTATAGTAAGGCTTCAATGATATAATCTATGCTAAACTCTTAGAACAGTTCCTAGCAAAAAAAGCAGCATTGAAATGCTTGGAATACTTTTCATATTATATTTGTGTTTATTCTATTTGTTCTTATTATGTTTGGGCATGGTGACCACATGTATAATCAAACAGTCATTGGTTGGGACTGGAAGACTGAGTTCCTCCCTCACTAGAATGCTGATGACAGCACTCGAGATGCTTGTTAACATCCTTCCTACGCTATATGTTCAAATAACCTGCTGTATGCGGATCAAAGACATTAAAAACTCACCAGGTAGATAAACCGATCAAAGGTATTTGGCCGTGAATGCTCTTTACAGTTTAACAACTGCCATAAAGAAGTAACCGTGTTTATTCCCTTCTAGCATTGCTAGGTATTGTTTATATGTGGAAGTTTTGGACAGTACTTGGGGACATATGAGGTGAGAGGCAGCTGGTGACAGCAGACTGTGTTTGGCAATGCTGCTTTCAACCTACAGCCTTCTCCATCCTGCTGTTATACAACCCCGAGCTTTAGCCAATAGGCATATCCTGACACTGGGCTTGCACAGGAAATACAATGTTTTAAACCAAATGAAATTATTGACAGCAGTATTAAATGAGCCTTTTAACTTTGCTCATGATAAACATCCTAATTTTAAGAAACTGATTTTATAGAAAGGCTGCAAAGGCTTCCGGATTTGAGTTATGTGCCAGAGCTTGGGCTCTTTACCTTTTGAATATCAAGTAGATATTGTGATAGGTCAGTATACACACCGGAAAAGTTTTTGACTGTCAGGCTTTGCTTTCAGTATTTCAGAAAGAAATTTGAAAAGCCTCGTTGTCCTTGCTTGAGATGTGAGGTACGAAAAACCAGCACAATAACTTACTTCACTGGGTCTTGCTGCCCAGCTCAAACATGAATAGTAATTTTGAATATGTCCAGTAAACTTAAGCTGCTTGGGTGAGCAACTGGATTTAGCTGAAAATGTGGATGTGCAATTATAATGGCCTCTGCCTCTCTGAGTCTAAACCTGTGGGTCTTCGATTCCCAGGTCTGAAGAACATAAAGTATTATCAGGCCCAGGTCTGCGGTAAGTCTAGAGAAGAGGACTTTCTGGCCTGTGCCATACATAGTAAGTAGTCTAGATTTGGGTCTGAAACCTCTAGTGTGGCTGTTGATACAAGCCAAAGCCTTTAGGCAACTGTCCAAGCACAAGCTCTCTGTGTGGTATGTGGACACTATTCCCAATACGGTGCCACCATATTCACAGGACATCTTCAGTGCCTTCCACGATGTTCGGTGTCAGCCTATTTGTCTGAGAATCCAGCTACTGAGTGGAAGTTTACATTGGTCTTCTCCCCAAGGGCTTTCAGAGTAGTCAGTATAAAGTCCGGAAAAAAAAAAATGAAGGGCAGATTGTTCTTAGCATGCAGGAAGGAAGTTGTCAGGCGGAAAGAGGATATGGGTCTGTTTGCATGCGAGGGTCAGTATTTGCTGGCTAGATGTTTCCGCTGTGTCCACACGACAAGAAAATCCTCAGTTTCCTGTGCTGGACAAATAGCAGGAAAGGGTGTGAGGGTTATTGAATGACATTATCATGTTATAGCCTCATGGGTGAGGAAAGCCTGCTTATCAAAACTGATAGCAGCGCCGGGCTTGTTTGGGGCGGGCACCCAAGGTACTGGAGTCACTGGGGGCGTTCTTCCTCTTGGGAGCTTGGGATCACTTGGCTTTTGCAGACTTGACATTCTTTCGCTCAGATAGGAGGGATTGTTCTCACTCACGGGAAAGCTACTATCAGTTCCATTGCTTGCCGTCTCTCATCCCACAAACAGTTCAGGTGCAAAGAAAATAAACGCTCTGCCTGGTTGCTAATGGAGAAAAGACCAGGACCTGAAACTTGCACCCCACCCCGCCGATCTTCTCCTTACGTTTAGTCACAGATGCTCAAGTGTACTCAACTTCATTTAAGTGTTGATTTTATGTAGTGCAAAGCCCATTGTCAGTACCTGCCTGTGCAGTCACTTAAATGAGCTTGAGGGTTAAAAGTCTAATTCACTCTGCTACTTTAAAGGTTCTGGGTGTAAAAGTTTTTTTTTTGTTGTTTTTTTTTTAATTGCTAACTCTTCCATTGGAAAAATACACAGGTAATGTCTATACTTCTGACCTGTGAGTCTATTTAGGAATATGATTGGGCACTTACTAATTTGTCCTACAATTAATTCGTGTTTACCGCTTTTAAAAATGATTACACCCCCCAAATCAAGAACTTCGATAATGAATGCTGTTAGGTGCTTTCTTACCAGCAACTTACTTTTTATAACAAACAGTTTTAAAAATTATTATTTAAAAAAATTTATTGTTGAAAAATCTTCAATATTTAAAAATTTTTAAATTGTAAAAGACCATGAGCAAAACAAATTGGGTAGAGTGAGACTATTTGAGTTTAATGAAAGTTATTGTTTTTCCCCCCCCATTCGAATCCAACCACAAACTCTCTGATCTCCAAGCAGAAATATTAAAGTCCAATAAAAAAGGAAAGAATCAGGACCTATTTTCAAGGAGAAATCTTGTTCTAAAAATAAATAATGGCCCTGGCTGGTGTGGCTCATTTGGCTGATCACCATCCCCTGCACCCAGAAGTCGCTGATTCTATTCCCAGTCAGGGCAGATGCCTGGCTTGCAGACTTGATCCCCAGTAGGGGGCGTGCAGAAGGCAGCCTATCAATGTTTCTCGCTCATCAATGTTTCTCTCTCTCTCTTTCTCTTCCTTCTTCTTGCTCAAAAATCAATAAAAATATTAAAAAAATAAATAATGGTAACACAACAAAGATACTTGAATTAAATCATTAAGGGAAATAATGAAATGACTAACAGAAAACATCACAGAATATCAAATGCTCTTAGAAGAGATTTTCAAAAATCTCTTTTTTGAAAGAGATTCTTTGAAAAATATGCTGTCTTTAATGACATCCTGGGTATGAGGGTTGTTATTTATCTTGAAGACAGGAAATCATTTATTCTCTTCTGTTAACAGAGAAGAACCCTTTCCTCATACAGATTTATGAAGTAAAACATTCTACCTGAACCACAAGTACTTGCAATACATTCACAACCAGGTTATTCAGGCTTTAAAATTTACTGCATGAAGAACAAATCATGATTGTAAATAGCTGTTTCAGATGAAATTACCTCCATTAAGTACCAAATCTCTCCATTTCACCACTGAAAAGTTATGTTTTCAATAGGTACTACTGATAACAAAAATAATCACAATGTTATGTAGGATTATTTGTATGTACTCTAACCTTAATCAGTTAAAGCAACAAAACGTCAAATAAATACTTTAGATTGCTCATTCTAATTTTGTTGATTTTCTTATTTGAGGAAACAGCCCAGTTCATGCTTTTAGGGTCTGTGAGATCTTTTCTCATCACCATATCATTTCAATGTGATTTTTCTGCAGCTTATATCTTTTTACTGACATATTAGGTTGCAGATAGCTCGACTCACTGAAGTACGGTGTGCTGTGGCTATGCCCTGCTCTGCACGTGCAGGTCTGTGGGAATTCTGGGAAGGTGATGAAGAGGAGGCATAAGGTGCTGTAGGAGGAAAGAACGGGCCTCACTGTCTGAGGTGTGTGTGAGCACTCAATACCGGGACCCAGAGGTGGCCTAGGGTTTCTTACTCAGAGTCGCTGTCATCCAGTTTTTGTTTGTTTGGCTTGATTTCCAACCTTCCAGGGTCTTTGCACTTCAAACATTTTCAACACTTAATGCACTGAGAGCTCTGACCATCTCAACTCTGCTTCTCGCTGGTTAGCTTGGATGCTGACCGCTGCCTTCAAAGCTCCCTAACACTGTTCCCGCGTTGCCTCCCTGTCCTTCTCTCCCAAAGTCACAGCAATCTGTGGTGTGAAGTGGCTAAAAGGCCTGAGGGGGTGGGGGTGGGGAGAGAAGGCTCCGGCTGTGCACTTCTCATTACCTGGCCACTCAGCCCCGCTTGTGTTCACCTGTTCCCCAGGGAGCCACAAGCTGAACAAGGAGTTCTGAGTCAGAGCTTGCTAGGGCTGTGGGCCATCCTGTGATCTGATCCTCTGTACACAAGTACTAGGAATATATACGTTCGATAGACATTTTCAAAAGCAATTTTTCTCTTTTTTAACTTTAATGTCTTCCCATATTGCATTCATCTGCATAACAGTAAACACATGCCCCGACAGAAAGTTGCAGGCAGGGATATTTATTTAGAACAGATGGCACGAAGCAGGAGCATGATGAATGGGCGTGTGGCTCCTGAACTAGCAGGCCCATAAATAAAGTATCCTCCAAGCTACTTTGGGGATCTTGCTTGCTCAGAAGGAAGAAAGGAAAGACGATGCTCAGAATTTTGTTGCCTTATATATTATAATCCCAAACATGTGCAATTTAACCGCATGAAACTGTAATTTTGTAATAACTTTTTGTCTAAAAATTCTGTTCATAGGTAGCTTTTCAGACCCATGACATAATTATAGCAATAACAATTTCCTTCATTCCTTTTATGTTTATTGGTCAAATGTCTCAGTGCGTTTTAAAAAGCATATAATTGCAAATTGATAATGGTCTAAAATATACACAGACCAATAACATTTACATAACCCTTTGTTTAAAAACTTATGTGTGAGATTATTCCAAAGAATATAGTTGGCAAAGAGACAAATGTTGTTCCTTGAATTTTGAATAAATATGCTGATTTATCAATATACAAATAAAAAGGACAAATTCAACAGACCTATGAATGGTAATTATTAATTTCAAGGATTCAGAGTTTAAATTTGGATTTTTTAAATCAACTTTGGGGTTTTATTGACCTTGTAATTATTCTTAATGTCTTGAGGTTTAAATGTAACAGTTTTATTAATTCTGACATACATGTTGTAAGACAAATATTTTCTTAGAATTATATGTATATGTGTGTGTGAGATATATACATATTATACACACACACACACACACACATATATATGAAAAACAATCACAATTATTTTGATGATAAAAAAAGTAACTTATATAGGAAAGCTTAGACAGGAAAGAAATAATTTCACTTTTTAGACATATAATCTGGACTTAAACTGTGCATCATAAACAGAATATTTACTGTTGTGTTTGAAATGGCAATTCCTTAAGTGAAACAAGTAATTTGACTCCACGTCAAATTTGCTGTTTGGCTCCTTTTTCTTTGATGAGGGGCAGAACATTAGAGGCTCACCATCTTTATAAATTAAACAAAATATATTAACATCTGTTGTAATGTACCCCGCGAATCACACAAGGCTGCCTCAAGAGGTTGAATTAAGGATTACATTTATTGCAAATCTGGGACTATGAGGGGGCATTTTGCTCTCCAAATCTCACAGTGATAAGATGGCCGCAACACCAAATTTATATAGGCAAATATCACAAAGGTATCGATTACATCTTTGGGTTTGGAATGAGGAACCTGGTTTGCACAAAGCAGTTACAGAAGCAGAATTGAGCATGTTAGCTAAATTATAGTTTTGGGTCTCCGGACCACTGAGTCAACAGAAACACATTATCTGGAGCCATCAAGGCAATTTAGAGTAATTGTGCTGTCCTGGTCTTGGGACCACTGAGTCAACCAGAACACACTATCTGTGGCCACTGAAACAATTTAGGATAATTGTGCTGTCCTGGTTCCCAGGTGCAGAAGAATGTGCTTTCTAAAACCAGTATGACCACAACCAATGGGGTATTCACATTACAATCAATAGGATACTCAGTCAAATGGGATGATTTATATAATTCAGAAAATCAAAATAACTTTTCTATTATTTTAGCAAGCAAATAAGTACAGAAGCCAAACAGCAAGGTTATAGTTAAACTACAGTTTCTACCTGAGATTATTGCTACCATCCTTCACCTCCTGAAGGTGCACTAGCCCCCACAATCACTAAGTCAAATTGTTAAAACTTTTCCCATTTTTTCCCAACAGCTGGAAACAAAAGTCAAGGGCAGTATAACCCAGTGAAACAATTGCAGAGGAAGAGCAGGGTTATCACAGCACAGAATGTTGAAGGCAATGTTTTTAAAGGTTTGTTTACTTGTTTACTGGACAAGTATTTGTTGAATGCTTCCAACGTTAAAGTACACTAGGTCCACCCAATACAAAGAGGCACAGGAAATCTTGTTGGGAGACAGACAGATAAGTCTAATAGAATGTGGAAAAGAGGTGCAATGAATTATTGAAATGCTACTGTGGGGCAGAGGAGCAACACCTGGTCCAGGTCAGTGGGCAGGGTGCAAGGAAAATGTCCTCTCTTTCCAAGGAACTAAAATGTGGCTAACTGCCTCTTACTGATGTTTCTTGAAATTTTTTTT
>PVJC01047147.1:0-13022 GCA_004026665.1 Murina feae
GGGGCTGGGGGCTGGTTCACTGACCCTCCCCAAGTCCCGAGTTCACCTTCTCCCAGCCGGATTCTGGCTCACCCGGTCGCAGGTGTTTCCCAGGTCCACCTCCTCTGCAGCTTGGGCTGGGACGCACTCGCCCCAGCTGCTCACTCCCTCCGCTCCCGGGCAGGCACCGGACCCTTCTCCCTATACCGCGGCCATTTTTGGGGACTTAAGACAGTCTGTTTGATGCTCCTCTTCCTTATTTCCATCTTTGTTCACCAGTTTATTATGGTCGTTATTATCCTCAGATGAGTGAGGACATGTGGTATTTTTCTTTCATTGACTGGCTTATTTCACTTAGCATTATGGTCTACAGCTCCATCCATACTCCTGAAAATGCTAAGAACTCGTTCCTTTTTACAGCAGCATAGTATTCCATTGTGTAGAAGTACCTCAGGTTTCTAATCCATTCATCTGCTAATGGGCACTTAGGCTGTTTCCAAATTATAGCTATGGTAAATTGTGCTGCCATGAACATAGGGATGCATATGTCCTTTCTGATTAGTGTTTCTGGTTTCTTAGGTTATATTCCCAGAAGTGGGATCACAGGGTCAAAAGGGAGATCCATGTTTAATTTTTTGAGGAAACTCCATACTGTCCTCCATAATGGCTGAGCCAGTCTGCATTCCCACCAGCAGTGCACGAGTGTTCCTTTTTCTCCCCATCCTCTCCAGCACTTGTCGTTTGTTGATTTGTTGATGATAGCCATTCTTACAAGTGTGAGATGGTAACTCATTGTTGTTTTGATTTGCATCTCTCGGATGATTAGAGACTTTAAGCATGTTGTCATATGTCTCTTGGCTTTCTGAATATCCTCTTTTGAAAAGTCTCTATTTACGTCCTTTGCCCATTTTTTGATTGGATTGTTTGTCTTCTTTTTGTTAACTTGTATGAGTTCCCTATAAATGTTGGTGATTAAACCTTTATCAGAGATAACATTTGCAAATATGTTCTCGCATGTACTGGGTTTTCTTGTTGTTTTGCTGATGGTTTCTTTTGCTGTGCAGAAGCTTTTTACTTTGATAAACTCCCATTTGTTTACTTTCTCTTTAGTTTCCAATGCCCCAGGGGCTGTGTCGGTGATGAAACTGCTTTGGCATTTGTCTGAGATTTTTTTGCCTTTGTATTCCTGGTATTTTTACGATATCCCGTTTTACATTAAAGTTCTTTACCCATTTTGAGTTTATTTTTTTGTATAGTGTGAGTTGGTGGTCTAGTTTTATTTTTTTGTATATATCTGTCCAATTTTCCCAGCACCATTTATTGAAGAGACTGTCTTGATTCCATTGTATGTTCTTGCCTCCTTTGTCAAATATTAATTGAGGATATTGATTTGGGTTGATTTCTGGGCTCTCTATTCTATTCCATTGATCTATATGTCTATTCTTGTGCCAGTACCAGGCAGTTTGGAAAAAACTGGCTATATAATATAGCTTGATATCTGGTTTTGAGATCCCTCCTACTTTGTTCTTCTTTATCAGGATCGCTGCAGCTATTCGGGGTCTTTTTTTATTACAGATGAATTTTTGGGGTGTTTGTTATAGGTCTGTAAAATATGCCATTGGTATTTTAATAGGAATTGTGTGGAATTTACAGATTGCTTTGGGTAGTTTTGACATTTTAATGATATAGATTCTACCAATCCATGAACATGGTATGTTCTTCCATCTGTTTATGTCTTCCTCTATCTCTTTTTTCAACATTTTGTAGTTTTCTGACTAGAGGTCTTTTACCTCTTTAGTTAAGTTTATCCCTAGGTATCTTAGTTTTTTTGGTGTGATGGTAATTGGGATTTTTTTTGTAGTCTCTCAGTACGTCCACTGTTGGTGTACAAAAATGCCATACGTTTCTTGGCGTTAATTTTGTATCCTGCTATATTGCTGAATTCATTTATTAACTCTAATAGTTTTTTGATGGGGTCTTTAGGTTTTTTATGTACACTATCATGTCATCTGCGAATAAGGACAGTTTTACTTCTTCTTTTCCAATTTGTATACCTTTTATATCTTCTTCTTGTCTAATCGCATTAGCTAATATTTCCAGTACTATGTCAAACAGTAGCGGTGAGAGTGGGCAACCCTGTATTGTTCCTGTTCTAAGGTGAAATGCTTTTAATTTTTGCCCATTGAGTATGATGTTGGCTGTGGGTCTGTCATAAATAGCTTTTATTATGTTGAGGTAAGATCCTTCTATTCCTACCTTGCTGAGAGTTTTTACCAAGAACAGGATCTGTACTTTGTCAAATGCTTTTTCTGCATCAATTGATATGATTAAGTGATTTTTATCTTTTAATTTTTTTTATGCGAGGTATCACATTTATTGATTTGCAGATATTGTACCATCCTTGCATCTCTGGGATAAACAATACTTGGTCCTGGTGTATAATCGTTCTGATGTACTGTTGGATCTGATTTGCTAGGATTCTGTTGAGGATTTTGGCATCTATGTTCATGAGGGATATTGGCCTATAATTCTCTTTCATTGTGTTGTCTTTGTCTGGTTTTGGTATTATGGTAATGCTGGCTTCATAGAATGAGTCTGGAAGTGTTCCTTCACCTTGACTTTTTTTGAATACTCTGAGGAGGATAGGTTTTAGATCTTCCTTAAATGTTTGGTAAAACTCCCCTGGGAATCCATCTGACCCCAGGCTTTTATTTGTTGGGAGCTTTTTTATTACTGCTTTAATTTCTTCTGCAGTGATTGGCCTATTGAGATTTTTAGATTCTTCCTGATTGAGTTTTGGAATGTAGTACTTTTCTAGGAATATATCCATTTCCTCAAGGTTGGAGTAGAGTTGTCCATTATTCTTTGACAATCTTCTGTATTTCTGTACGGTCTGTTGTTATTTCTTCTTTTTCATTTCTGATTTTGTTTATTAGTGTCCTCTCTCTTTGCTTCTGGGTGAACCTGGCTAGAGGTTCATCAATCTTATTTATCCTTTCAAAGAACCAGCTCTAGGTTTCATTAATCTTTTGTTTTTTCTTCTTGGTCTCCATGTCATTTATCTCTGCTCTGATTTTTATAATTTCCTTCCTTCTGCTTACACGGGGCTTTTCTTGCTGCTGTCTTTCTAAAACTTCGAGTTGCTATGTTAGGTAATTTATTATCATTGTTTCTAATTTTCCACAGTAGGTTTGTAGAGCTATGAATTTCCTCTCAAGACTGTTTTCACTGTTTCACATAGATTTTGGATTTTTGTGTTTTAATTGTCATTTGTTGCAATGATGTTTTTTATTTCTTCTTTGATCTCTGTGGTAACCCAGTCATTGTTTAATAGCATGTTGTTTAGTCTCCATGTGTTTGATTTTTTTTGAATTGTTTTTATTGTGGTTGATTTCCAGTTTTATGCCTTTGTGATCTGAGAAGATGCTTGATATGATTTCTATCTTCTTGAATTTGAAAAGACTTTGCCTGTGGCCCAGTATATGGTCTATCCTTGAGAATGACCCATGGGCACTTGAAAAGAATGTATATTCTGTGGCTTTGGGTGAAGTGTTCTGAAGATATCTATTAAGTCCACATGCTCTAGTGAGTCATTTAGGATTGATGCTTCTTTGCTGATTTTTTGTTTAGAGGATTTGTCCAATGGTGATAGTGGAGTATTAAAGTCCCCCACTAGGATTGTATTATTGTCAATCTCTCCCTTGATGTCTTCCAGAAGGTTTTTTTTTTACTGTATTTGGGTGTTACTGTATTGGGTTCATACATGTTTACCAGAGTTATTTCTTCTTGTTGAATGCCTCCCTTTAGTATAATGAAGTGGCCTTCCTTATCTCTTTTTATGTCTTTCACTTTGAGATCTAGTTTGTCATATATAAGTATTGTTCCCCAGCTTTTTTTTCATTTGCATTCACCTGAAAAACCTTTTTCCATCCCTTCACAATCAGTCTGTTGGCATCTTTTTTTCTGAGGTGGGTTTCCTGTAGACAGCAGATACGTGGGTCATGTTTTCTTGTCCACTCAGTTACCCTATTTCTTTTGATTGGAGTAGTTAATCCATTTACATTTAAAGTTATTGTTTATAAATACTTGTTTGTTGCCATTTTTATTCTTTACCCCTGTGTTCCTTCTTTCCTTCCTACTTTTAATTTTTATAGTGGGCCCTTTAACATTTTTTGCATTGCTGGTTTGGTAGTAACAAACTCCCTTAGTTCTTTCTTATCCTTGAAGCTCCTAATTTCACCCTCAATTTTGATTGATAGCCTTGCTGCATACAGTATTAATGGATTCAGACCTTTCCTTTGCATGACTTTGTATATTTCATCCCATTCCCTTCTTGCCCGATGTGTTTCTGTTGAGAAATCAGTTGCTAGTCTGATTTGGGAGCCTTTGTAGGTAACTTTCTGTCTATTTCTGGCCGCTTTTAAAATTCTTTCTTTGTCATTGGTGTTTGCCAATTTAATTATAATGTGCCTTGGTGTTGGTCTTTTGGGATTCATTTTTTTTGGAACTCTTTAAGCTTCTTGTATTTGTGTGGGGTTTACCCTTTCTTATATGTGGAAACTTCTCTGTCATTATTTCTTCCAATAAGCTTTCTATTCTTTGCTCAGTTTCCACTCCTTGTGGCACCCCTATTACACAGATATTGTTCCTTTTTGTGTTGTCTCAAAGTTCTCTTAGGCTCTCCTCCTGCTTTTTAATTTTTTTTTCTAGAAGCTGCTCGGTTTCGGTATTTTTTTCTATCTTGTCTTTTAGCTCACTGATGTGATCTTCTGCTTCATCTATTCTACTGTTAATGCTTTCTATTGAGTTCTTCATGGCAGTGATGTCACTTTTCATGCTTCTTGGTTCTTCAACATTTCCTCTTGGCTTTTGCACATATTGTTGAATTTGTCTTCCATTTTTCTCAACCACTCTATGACCATTTCTCTGAATTCCTTCTCTGACAAGTTAGTTGCCTGCATTTCATTTACTTCCTTTTCTGGCGATGGCTGTTTCTCTTTCATATGTCGACTGTTTCTTTGTCTCCCCATGGTCTCTGCTCTCTGGATGTCTGTTTACGTGGTTCTCTCTCTCCTGTTTTGATTTAAATGCACAAAATACCACACAACAAGGCTCGGTGCACGGAATACTGAACACAGATGTATTCACGATACTAATAACACCAATTAAAGTTGTCCACCAGAGAAAAGAGAATCGGGGGAGAGAGGAGGAGTAAAAGAAAAAGGGGAGAAGGATAAAAAAAAAGTGTGTGTGACAACGAAATAGGGAGAAGGACCAAGGAAAAAGGGTGAGAGAGCTAGGAAAGAGAGAGAAATAAAAGATGGGAAGAAACTCTATAGGAAGAGGATTCTAATAGAGTAGCCACTAATTTCAATGAATGTCAGAAACAGTACCAGGGGTGAATGCCAAACATAAACAACCACTAATTTCAAGCGAGGTGAGGGAAACCAGCAGAAACAAAATAACCAAAGTATAGAAAATAAAAAAATAATAAAATAAAATAAAACAGTATAATCAACAATCAAGCTAACAATAGCTTAGGGAGAGAGAGAGAGACAAGAGAGAGAGAGAGAGAGAGAGAGAGAGAGAGAGAGAGAGAGAGAGAGAGAGAGAGAGAGAGGAGATATAAGAAGAAAAAATATGAATATTGTAGAAGGAGAAGAGTGATATGAGTATGGAGTTAGAGCAGGAGATTGGAAATTAGATATAAGAATAGGGTGAAATTTTCAGAGGGAGGTAAAAAGAGGGGGTAGGGATAGTTTAAAGCAGGACTGGGGTAAGAGACTGGGCAGGAACAGGATAAAGATGAGGAAGAGAGTGTTGGTATAAAGGTAACATTGAGATTGAGTAAAGTGATGCTCAAAGGAGAAATGAAAATATAATGTGGAACACACATCACAAATTAAATTAAGGAAAAAATAAAATTAAACTGAAAAAGTTAAATTAGTAGTTGTAATAATATTGATTAAAAATAAAATCATACTAATTAAAAAAGTAAACTCATGTGAGAAAAAAGAGAAAGAAAAAAATTAGTTTCTTTGGTAAAAGGTGAAAAAATAAAAATAAAAATGTACAAAAATGAGGGTCATTCACTTTCTCTTCTCTTCCGTTTGACTCTCTTTTGTTCTGTCACATATTTAGGAGAGGATTGAAGTTACCTGTGATACACTGCCCTTTCATGTTGTGGATCACAATCCTAATATTAAAATGGGCAATATTTCTTTCTTTCCAGACTGCCTGTTTACAGAATGGTCAGTTTGTTGTTCAGCCTCTGGGTGGCAGTATTCCTTGGATGCCCTTCAGAGCTCGCTGTCCTCTCTAGCCATTATGTAGACCTCGTTTTCCTTAGAACACTCAATACTGGTTTGGGGGAGTGGTCTGCCCCAAAGCTGGTTGTTTGGTGCTCTCTTCCTGCTCTGATCCCCAGGTTCCACAAAAAAAAATAATGTTCCCCTGCAGTCTCTGTCAGTGACCCCATCTGGATGCTCCTGTGTAATGAGCTCATCAGTAAAAAGCAAGGATTTAAGGAGAGAAGAAATATAATAAAATAAAATCTCAGTCCCTTCGGCGCTTCCTCTCTGGCCTTGCTTTAGCAGCCAAAAGACTGGCAGGGTCCAAGGCTGCCATCTGGCACCAAATCGAGATATGGGCCAATTTTTTCAGAATTACTTTCTGCCAGCAGTACACAGGTTCGTCTCCCCCTCTTGGATTTTGCTGGCTCTGGGCACGGAAGTGTTTGAGGGGTGCAGATTTCCCCTGCTCCCCCACTCACGTGCTCACACACATACTCGGTCGTCTCCCACCTGGAACAAATTGCAACTTTATCTCAGCGAATTCCAACTTTCTCTTGGAAGGGTACACGGCTTCTCTGAGCCTGCGTCTCCACGGGCTCTGGTGCTCCTGGAGTCCTGGCTGGTCCTGGGGCACCTCTGCTGCAGGGCTCCTTAATGTGTCAGCTTCTGATGCTAGGCACTCTCCCTCTTTGGATGGTGGGAACTCCCCACAGAGCCACTGCTCCAGGAGAAATCTCAGCACCAAGTGGTTGCCCCGTGCTCTCCGGGAGACCCCAGGCTAAAACTCACTCCCATCTGAATCTCGTGAGCCAATTCGGGTTGCTTGTCACTGGCTTCATCAGCTCACTGGGTCCGCTCCCAAAGAAGTTCAGGCCCTGTGCATCTATTCGGCTGCCATTTCCCAGATTCTACCGCTCTCCAAAAATATATATTTTTTAAAAAGACAAATGAAAAAGTTGGGATGTAGATCAGAATGCTACAGGAGCCGCCCTAGCTGGTTAGGCTCAGTGGATAGAGTATTGACTTCAGACTCATGGGTTTCAGATAGGACTCAGGTCAAGGTCACATACCTTGGTTGCAGGCTCAATCTCCGGGCTGATCGGGGCATGTTCTGCAGGCGACCAAGTGATGTTACCCTCTCTGTGTCTCTCCATCTTCCTCTCTAAAAGCCAGTGGGAACCAAGGCTGGTCTGGATTAGTGGATAGAGCATTAGCCTGTAAACGCTCCGGACCCTCACACAGCCACTTCCGCATCTGTCGCACCTGCGCCCCCAGTGACAAGGCATTTCCATGAGTTTTCTGCTGTCCAGTTTTCTGCTGGTTTGCAGTGATTTCCTATAGGGTTTCTAAAACTGGGGTATAATGTGCTTTCTGCATTTTACCATGCATTGTCTCACTTATTTACCTGAATAGAACGAACATCTTTCCACACTATGCTCAAAGTGAGCTGTGATGTACACTTGCTTTCCAATGTTCACTCTGTTTCATGCTCATTTCAGTGAATTGTCAGTGATTCATCATACTGCCATGGTGCTTAATGCTCTATTTTAGGTATTTTTCCCCTATTGTAGAAGAGAACTTTCCATATGCCTCCCTCACACTCTGTAGTGATTTTCCTGCAGCCTAATGACTTTTTGCAGGGCCCTGTTCCCAGTGACAGAATTCCCTGTAGTTTCTAAGATTGTAGTGTGGTGTGCTCCCTGCTGGTTGCAATACACTTCTCACATCATGCGCACACCATTCTGCACTCTTTCGGAGTCTTGACAAGTGATTGCCAGCAGTTTTCCTCATGTTTATTATGTTTACTTTTGTTTCAAGTGAATTATCTAAGGGGTTCCAACCCTGTGCTAAGGTACAATCACCCCTCTCTGTAAGGCATTTCCCCTTATTGTATAAACACATTTCTACATGTTTCCTCATGTTCCAAAACGATTTTCACTTGTTTGGAAACTATAGGGTGGAAGTAACTACCTGTTTTCTAGCATCTCCTTCTGGTTTCTAACACTGTACTGTGGTGTGCTTTCTGCTCAATTTCAGAGACGTCTGGAAATTGTACAAACACCTTTCTGCACTCTCCTCAAAGAGATGTGATTTGCACTTGTTTGCCAAGGTTTTTGCTCAGTTTCGTGCTCCTATCAGTTAGTTCTCAGTGTGTTCTCACATTCCTATACTGTGCTTGCAGCTCTGTTTCAGGGTTTCTCCCGCAGTGTACAAGAACCTTTCTATATTCTTTGCTCGTAGTGACAAGGTATTTCCATGAGTTTTCTATGTTATGCTGTTTTTTGCTGCTTTGCAGTGATTTCCTTTAGGTTTCTAAAACTGGGGTATAATGTGCTGTCTGCATTTTACCAGGCGTGGTCTCACCTTGCAGCCGCACCTCTCTTGCACGCTTGCCTGATGTTTCAAGTGATTTCCAACTGTTTATTCCAGTTCAGTTTGGCTTTCCAGTGAATCCTCAGGGGTTTCTAACAGTGTATTTTGGTATGATTACTGCCCTATGAGAGGCATTTCAACTTTGGGTAAACATTTCTCTACCCTTTTTTCTCCATTGTGATCCAATTTTCTCCTGTGTTCAAACCATTCAGTCCAGTTTCCTGTTGCCATACGGTGAATTCAAAGTTTCAAGATAATGTACTTACTTCGCTTAAGCACTGAGTTTCCCACATTGTCAACCGCCTTTCTCTTCTCTTTCCTCAAGATCCACAGTGATCTGCCCTTGTTTTCATACCACTTTGAATAAGGACTGCTTCTTTCAGGGCCTTCTTAGTTGTTTTCCAAACCACTTACTGCTCTATGCCAGTGATTTGCTCACATTGTATTCCAAACTCTCTACATTTTCCTTTCAGTGAGTGAGCACTGATTTGACTTGTTTTCCATTTCACTCACTTTCACGTGCTCTTCAGTGAACTCTAAGTGGTTTGTCTCACTGCCGGAGTGTGCTTACTGCTGCAACTCACGTCTGTACCCGCGTGGTGCAAAAAGGTTTCTAACCTATTTCTTCACATTGAGATGTATTTCCTGACTACTCAGTCTACTTTATCACTCCTGTTCTGTGATTTCCCATTGATTTCTAAAATATGATATAGTGCGCTCTATGCACTTTGCCATGGATTTCTCCAATTCACAAACATCCTTCTGCACTGTTACCTGATTATTAGAGGTGATTTCCAACAGTCATCCCAGTGTTTATTATATCAACTTTTTAATTTCGCACCCGAGCGAACTCTCAGAGGTTCTGAGCCTGTGTTCTGCTGCTATTAACTACTCCATGTAAGGCATTTGCACCCTTTGCATGAGCATATTTCTACACTCTTTCCTCCCATAGCGAGGTGATTTTCCCCCTTTTGAGATTTGTGAATTCAGAGTGTTTCCTACAGTGTGCTGTAAGGTGCTAACTGCTCTTAAGCACTGAGTTTCGCTCATTGTCCAGCACCTTTCTACACTCTTTCCTCATGATCTCAATTGATTTTCTCTGGTTTACACACCATTTTGTATAAATTACTACTCCTTTTCAAGGAGTTCCCAGTTGTTTTCAACACTGTGTTGAGGCACAGAGTGTGTTCTTATTGTATGACAGGCATTAACCCGGATTTCTACGCTCTTACCTCGCAGTGAGAAGTAAGTGATTTACAATTGTCTTCTATTTCAGTGTCCTGTTGCTTTTGAGAGCATCCTTGGTGGAATCTCAAACAGCTCGAGATCCCTTTCTGCTGTATTTCAGGATTTTGTTTGTTTTTTTGACAGATTACAAAAGCCTTGCTGTACTCTTTGCTTACACTGAGAAATTATTTCCATAAGTTACCTCACTAATTTGTTCAATGCACTGCTGCCTTTTCCTATAGGGTGGCAATAACTGTGCTACAGTGTGCTTTGTATACTTGACCAGGGATTTTCTCACATGGTACACTCCTCTTTCTTGCACTCTTCCCTGATTGTTACTAGGGATTCCCAACTCTTTATTACCATAGAGATCTACTTGCAAGTGAGTCCACCGGGTTTGCTAACACTGTGTTATGGTGTGGCTAATGCTTTTTAAAAGGCATTTTCCCTCATTGTATAAACACATTCCTACATCTTTCCTCGTGTTCCAAAATCACCTTCACTTGTTTTCCAACTTTGTGGTATGAGTGACTGCTTCTCTTCAAGCATTTCCTAGTTTTTTCTCATACTGTGCAGTGGTGTGCTCACTGCTCTACTGCAGGGTTTTACCGGACTTGAACAGACACCTTCCCACACTGCACAAAGTGATCTGTGATGTACTCTTGGTTTCCAATGTTCACTGCATATCGTGCTCATTTCAGTGAATCCTCAGTGTTTCATCACACTGCCATGGTGTACTTACTTCTCTATTTTAGGTATTTTCCCCGTATTGTACAAGACAACTTTCCAAATGCCTCCCTCACACTGTGAAGTGATTTCCCTGCAGCCTAACTCCTTTCTCCAAGGCACTGTTCCAAGTGAAAGAATTCCCAGTAGTTTCTAAGATTGTACTGTAGTGTGCTCTCTGCTGGTTGCCACATACTTCTCACATCATGCGCTCCCCATTCTGCACTCTTTTGGGGTCATGACAAGTGATTGTCAGCAGTTTTCTTCATGTTTATTATGTTACCTTTTGTTTCAAATGAATTCTCAGGGCTTCCAACCCTGTGCTAAGGTGCGATCACTCCTCTATGTAAGGCATTTCCCCTTATTGAATAAAGTCATTTCTACATATTTCCTCATGTTCCCAAATGATTTTCATTTGTTTGGAAACTATGGGAATGAAGTAACTGCTTCTTTTCAAGCATCTCCGCTTGGTTTCTAACACTGTGCCTTGGTGTTCTTTACTGCTCAATTTCAGAGACTTACCGAAATGGTTCAAACACCTTTCTGCTCTATGCTCAAAATTACATGTGATTTGCACTAGTTTGCCTAGGCTTTTGTTCACTTCCATACTCCTATCAGTTAGTTCTCAGTGTGTTCTCACTTTTCTATAGTGAGCTTGTAGGTGTGTTTCAGGGTTTTTCCCTCAGTGTACAAGAACCTTTCTATATTCTTTTATCGCAATGACAAGGCATTTCCATGAGTTTTCTATGTTGTCCAGTATTCTGCTGCTTTGCAGTGATTTCCTTTAGGGTTTCTAAAACTGGGGTATAATGTACTTTCTGCATTTTACCAATCATTATCTCCCCTTGCTCCCACACCTCTCTTGCACTCTTGCCTGATGTTATCTAGTGTGATTACTGCCGAACAGAGGCATTTCCACTGTGTGTAAACATTTCTCTACCCTCTTTTCTCCCATTGAGAAGCGATTTTCTCCTGTGTTAAAACAATTCATTCAAGTTTACCATTGCCGTACAGTGAATTCAAAGTTTCAAGATAATGTGCTTACTGCGCTTAAGCACTGCGTTCCCCACATTGTCAAATTTCTTTATCTTCTCTTTCCTCAAGTTCACAGTGAACTTCACTACTACTTGGAATAAGGACGTCATCTTTCAGGGCCTTCTTATTTGTTTCCAAAACTCTGGTATAGTGCACTTACTGCTCTATGCCAGTGATTTTCTCACATTTTACTCTAAACCCTCTACACTTTTCCTTACAGTGAGCGAGCACTGATTTGCCTTGTACTACATTTCACTCACCTTCAAGGGACTTTTCAGTGAAGTCTCAGTGATTTGTCTCACTCCCGTAGTGTGCTTACTGCTGTAATTCAGCATCTTACTGCTGCAACTCATGTCTGTACCCGCATGGTGCAAAAAGTTTTCTAACCTATAACCTCACACTGAGAAGTATTTCCTGACTACTCAGTCTAGATAATCACTCCTGTTCTGTGATTTCCCATTGGTTTCTAAAATATGATGTAGTGCGCGCTGTGCACTTTGCCATGGATTTCTCCAATTCACAAACATCCTTCTGCATTGTTACCTGATTATTAGAGGTGATTTTCAACACTTATCCCAGTGTTTATTATATCAACTTTTAAATTTCACAGCCAAGCGAACTCTCAGGGGTTCTGAGCCTGAGTTCTGCTGCTATTAACTACTCCATGTAAGGCTTTTGCACCCTTTGCATGAGCATATTTCTACACTCTTTCCTCCCATAGCAAAGTGATTTTCTCCCTTCTCAGATTCGTGAATTCAGAGTGTTTCCAACAATGGGCTCTAAGATGCTAACTGCTCTTAGGCCTTGATTTTCCCTCATTGTCAAGCACTTTTCTACTCTCTTTCCCCATGTTCCCAAGTGATTTTCACTGGTTTATACACCATTTGGTATAAATGAATACTTCTTTTCAAAGAGTTCCAAGTTGTTTTCAACACTGTGTTGAGGCACAGACTGTGCTTACTGCTGTATGTCAGGCATTAACCTGGATTGCATAAACACCTGTCTACGCTCTTACCTCACAGTGAGAAGGAAGTGATTAACAGTTGTCTTCTATTTTAGAGTCCTGTTGCTTTTGAGAGCATCCTCGGTGGATTCTCAAATTGCTCGAGAGCGCTTACTGCTGTATTTCAGGGTTTTATTTCTGCAGGTTAAGAAAGGCTTGCTGTACTCTTTGCTTACACTGAGAAATCATTTCCATGAGTTACCTCACTAGTCTGTTCAATGCAGTGCTGCTTTTCAGTGATTTCCCATAAGGTGGCTACGACTGTGCTACAGTGTGCTTTGTGTACTTCACCAGGGATTTTCTCACATTGTACATTCCTCTTTCTTGCACTCTTCCCTGATTGTTACTAGGGATTCCCAACTCTTTATTACCGTTGAGATTTCCTT
>PVJC01047148.1:0-13023 GCA_004026665.1 Murina feae
GGAAGAGGGACAGGGAGAGGGAGAGGGAGAGGGACAGGGAGAGGGAAAGGGAGAGGGAGAGGGAGAGGGACAGGGAGAGGGAGAAGGACAGGGAGAGGGACAGGGAGAGAGAGAACGAATGAGTCAGAAAGAAGGCCAGGTGAGAATGGAGCAGAGGAGCAAAGGTGGTGTGGTGGGGGGATGTGAGCCAAGGAATGAGGACAGCCTTTAGAAGCTGGAAAAGGCAAGGAGATGGATTCTCCCTGAGACCCTCCCGAGAGGAACCAGTTCTACAGACACCTCACACACAGATGAACAGAGAATGGTCCCAGTCTTCAAAGAGCTCATTTTCTGTCTACTGAAAGGAGGGGACAATTTAAGAAACCGTGACAGTGGTTGGAGGTGAGAGGTCATGAAGTTCTAAACCTTACCATCCTGACCACCTTCCTAAAAATCCGTCTTCAAATGGATCCTCTGAGGAATGACCAGATTCAACCTGTGAGAAGTGCAGTGTGAATCCCTCCATCCATATGATCTTATACAGCCTAAGATTGTGCCAGATCTACCTCATTCAATCAACTGTCAAAATGCAGGAATGAAGCAAAGAAACAGGAGTATGTGAACTGTCATACGGGCCAGCGAAAATCCAGGCCTTGCATTGTTCCATCAGTAATGGAAACAGGCTCATTTCCAGGTTAACTCTCCTGAAATACAGATGGAAACGACAAGTTTGGATGGCTGTCACTATGATTCTAGCCTTTTGCCATACCCTGATTTTTTTTCTTTTCAGTTTTGTCTTCAGGTTATTTTCTTTTCCTGATATAAAATTTAGAAAGTTTGCCATAGTCCCACCCAGGAAATATTTATCAATAGACAAGAACCTTAAAACTCGCATTTTAGCAAAATTAATAAATACTTGTGTGTATATAAGAGAATTTTTTAAAAGAGAAGACGCCCCTAGAGATATATGGGAACCTTGGAATATTTGTTCTCAGCTCTCTCCACTTCCACATCTGTAGCATTACTCAGGAGCCACATTCTGAGTAACGAGGCTGAAAAAGGATAAGATTTCCAATCACTTTGGAAAAAATAACCGTAATTAACACCTATGGAAGGTTTACTAAATTCCAGGCAGTGCACTAGTTCATTTAATCCTCATAAAGACCCTGTTCAATAGGTATTATTATTAGCATCACAATCTCCACTTTATAAATGAGGAAACGGAGGCACAGAGAAGTTTGGTAGGTCATCCATGGTCACAAAGGTAGCATGTGGTAGAGATGGGACTTGAACCAAGGAAGACTATCAGCAGAAAAGCCACATGCACCCTGCTGGTGTGGTCCAGTGGTTGAGCGTTGACTTATGAACCAGGAAGCCATGGTTTGGTTCCCAGTCAGGGCACAGGCCTGGGTTGTAGACTTGATCCCCCGTGTGCAAGAGGCAGTTGATCAATGATTCTCTCGCATCAGTAATGTTTCTATCTCTCTCTCCCACTCCCTTCCTCTCTGAAATCAATAAAAATATATATTAAAAAAGAAAAGAAAAGCCACATGCTAACCACCTTATTATACTGTTTCTCAGAGGAGAGAATATTTGCTTTCATGAAACTGCACCTATTAAGGTAGAAAAGCAAACGTACAGACCTTATGAAGATTTTAAAACATAAGGGTTGGGCCCTAGCTGGTTTGGCTCAATGGATAGAGTGCCAGCCCATAGATGGAAGGGCCCCAGGTTCGATTCCAGTCATGGGCACATGCCCACTTTGCAGGTTCCATCCCCAGGAGGCAGCCAATCAAAAATTCTTTCTCATCATTGATGTTTCTATCTCTCTCTCCCTTTCCCTTCCTCTCTGAAATCAATAAAAATACATATTAAAAAAAATAAGGGTTGGAACAAAGGGCTTTATGAAAATTCAACAAATTAAGATATCCCATTCCTATCAATAATTTTAACTTTTCTTTTTCAATTTAAGTAGTGAAAAAACATGGTCACTGTTGAAAATTTGGGCAATAGATGTACAAAGTAGAGTGAAGAACATGAAAATCATGTGGTCTCACTTGTTTCTGTCTATGGGATAACTCAACATTGTTCAAAGTAGGCCAAAGATATCAGAATCTCTTGAAACTCATCTTTAAAAAATCTAGATTCCTGGGCCCCACCTCAGACCTACAAAACCAGAATCTGGGAGGAGCTGACCTTAGAATGTCGTCACGCAGTCGCACTGTGCAGCTTGCAGTCCTATCCACTATGGAACTCAGTCAGTGGAATCTCACGCATGTTCTCCACAGATGCAGGTACTACAGGGCCTATGCAAATGCCCTCCTGAAGCTTCTATTTTGTTTCGAGGAGTCTACAGTGGCACTGAAAGAGTACATCTCTAACTCCTTCTCGTGTACTAATACTGTAATAAATGTAGCTATTTTTTAAATTTTGAAATTAAATTAAAATTTAAAAGTGAAAACTATGTTTTTAGTTGTTCTTATGCCCAGTAAAGTATGAGTATCACTGCCCGAGGCTGAGAAAGGGAGGTCCACAATTCTTGGACCCTGGACCCGGAATTTAAAATTCATACTCTCCTGGACTCTCCTCCCCCATCCTTTCCTTTTGGAAATCAAATTGTCCTTAGGGGCAGTAAAGAAAGAGGAACTGAGGAAATCATGTCCCATTTGAAAGTCAGGCTTGGGGTGAGGGAAACCAGATTTCTTGATGGGTATATTTACCTGACCTTCAGCCATTGGCTCTGTGCCCAGGGTCCAAACAGCTTTCAAGCAGTCCCCGAGGGTACCCAACAGGTTGTGTCCTCAGCTCTGAGCCTGGTTCGAAGCCCTGAATCTAGCTTTGCTTTTTCCGAAAGCAAAATGGCTCCTCTCTATTAACACCAGGCCAACAAAGGATTTTCCAAATATGGACCCAAAAGAGCATGTGCATTTTGAAGGCCACAGTGAAGCTTAAATAGCTAAAACTCATTAGAAAGAAAGCCAACAATGGACGCCAAAAGTATGAGTCCTTAAAGAACAGATCAGCAAGACAAAAGCCAGAAAGAGGAACAAAAATATGCATTGTAAGGGAGGGGTGAGCAGGGAGGTGTAGATTTATATGGAAGAGTTGACATCATTGTTTCCCAATAATATTCAGCATGCAGGAAACAGATGGGAAAGAAGTAGTGGAAGGGGCTACTTATGGCAACAGGGCATGCTCTCTGTTTAGAATCCCGCCATTTGGAAACTAAATGCTTTGCTTTGAAAAACTGAGGACGGATGGGGGAACTCCACTGCCAGAAGTTTGATCAAAGTCTAACTAAATCCTACTGAACTTGTCACCTTGGCAATGCGGTAAAGTAGAGCTGCGAGCATCAGACCCTGATTTACTACCAGCAGAGCGTGGCTATTTGGGGCCAGAGGAGACAAAGCCATGGAAGGGGAATTTAATGTCAGGCAGACATGGGTTGAGTCCTACTTCTCCCATTTCCTGGCTGGGTGACATCAGGCAAGCTTCTGAACACTCTGAGTTGGCCTACATGTATAAAATGGGGGACAAAACAGAACTTCCCTCAGGCAGTGGGGAGAGGGCAAGATTTTGCCTTTATGCCATACAACTAGATTTAATCAAGAAACATAATTAGGATCATCTGTTAACATCATTTTTTAAAGATTTTTATCTTTTAATAGAATCCCTCATTCTCCTGCCCCTGGGGAGGGCGCAGACATAGCAAAACCAATTGCCATTCTTATTATCAGCTGTTCCGCTTTCTCCTGAGGGTAGTTCGCAGGCCTGCCACAGAAGACAGCTTCTGTCACTCCAGCCGGGGTCCCCCTAACCAAGCCTGGCCACTATAAATAAGTCAAATCTCCACCCCTCCCCTCACCCCTGTGCAAGAGGGTGTGACCAATTACAGTGTCAGGCAAAACCATGTGGTTTCCTGTCTGCAGAAGCCAGCCACCCCCTATCTGTCATTCCTCACAGCCAGATGATGTTTGTTTATCATTTTGTTGACTTTGCCCCCCTTACAAATGACCCACTCTGTCTGTTTGTTCTCTTTCACCCGCTGCCTCACACGGTAACAACCTTCCTTGCACATCCTTCAGGGCCTTCATTGCATTCTTCCTGGTTCTTCTTTTAGTACTTTTTCCATCTTACACCCCTGAGCCCACTAGACCGAGAGCAGCTTGAGAGCACCTTTGTAACCCAACGATGTCTAGCACATTAGAGTCCCATGAAATATTTGTCATATTGAATTGAAAGCCTATACAAGATGGTTTCTGAATAAAATATAAAAAAAAAAAAAGGGTAGGGAAAGAAATATGCAGAATTACACAAATTAGCTCCACTGCCTTTCATAAGGCTATAGATTTATTTATAGCTTGCCAGAATCCTACTTTATATGTTGAACTGTTTATAACAGTAAGAGCTGGTATATGTTGCTTTTGGGCAGTGACATTCACCCCTTTCTTTAGGGAGTGCTGCAGAGGGGGTCTCCAAAGGCATTCTGGGCCAGCATCAGACCACGGGTGTGGTACCAGGGCCTGGTATGCATCAGCCAAGCTTGCACTAGAACAAAGAGTGCCTGAGACTCCATCCCAGAAACTCAGTTGGTTCTGGGGACCCGCCAAGAATGTGGCTCATACCAAGGGTGAGGCCCTAGAAAAAGGCAGAGTCTCAGGCACCTTGTGCAAAGTCGAGTTCAGTTTCTATCAGGGAGCAGCTATGAGCCTTTGAAGGGAACTTTAAATAATCTTAGATTCCTGATATTTCAGCCTATCAGCAATATCTCCTGGCTGGAGCTTCCTAGAAGGGATTTAACACCGGTTTCCTGAGCAGGAAACAGGGTCAATCAATCCATCAGCTGCTGTGTGCTGGCCACGGGGTTCCTCCTCAGAGGCGCAGGGAGCTATCAGATCTGGGTGAGCTGCTGAATGCCACCTGCCTTCAGCAGAGCTCACCATTGGCTTGACACACAAAACCAGTGAGAAAGCAAAATAACAGGTAGAATGAAGACCAACCTGGGTGTCTCTGACTCTAAAGCAGCAGGTGTTCCGAGAGGGAAAGAGGATTGTGGCTGCAAGTGCGCAGGGAGGAGCCTGGGAGGGACAGGTGGGGGAGGGTAGGACTTGGAAGCTGGTATGTTGAGAATGGGTGTGTGTGTGCATGTGTGTGTGTGCAAAGCACCTTGCATTTGCTATCCAAATGTGAGTTGTCACTATTACTTTTAATGACTTAGGCTTGTGGAAGAATAAAGCAAAGGGAGAAAAGGCTATTTTTGCAGGTGTGTTTTCTCTCTCTACAAAACTGTAAATGCCAAAATATGAACTATGCTATTCTGGGAGACTGTGCTTATGCCTAAAACCATGGCCTTGGGAGTCAGACAGATGTGGATTGAAATTCTGCCTTCCCTATCTCTATAATCTTGGCCAGGGATTTAACCTCTTCCAGCTGAGTTTTCTCCTCTGTAAAATGGTGATAAATAGCCCGATTTTACAATGTTCAAAATACTACATTTGTGTATAAAGTAACACATAGTAAGCAATCACTGCAGACAGTAACTCTCACAAAAGTAACAAGCAGGTCTGATTTGGGACTCAGCCTTCAGTTTTGGGTGTCCTTACTTCTCCTCCCTTGAGCCATCCAGCAGCCAGAAATGTTCTTACTTTTCTCTATTAAAGTTGTTGTTAGCAAAAACACTAAGGACCAGTATCTATTCTCCTCCGAGCTGCAGTCAGAGTGTCCCCTTGGGGTCTTTTATTTTAAGCTTCAGCTAAAATTGCATCCTGGGGGAAGATGAGAGGGACGCGGGTGCTATGTGGACTCCCAGCGTCCTATCCGTCCTATCCGGGTGTGGTCCCACCTCACTAAGGCCTGAGACCAGCCCTTGAGGGAGGAAAAGCAAGACCAATAAAACTCAAGTGTGGCATCTGTGTTGAGGCTGGGAGAGAAATGGCTCAGAAAATTGGGTGGGTCACGCACCCATTAGCAAAAAGAGAATTAATTGGAAGGGTGGGAATAAGTGGCTAATTGCCACATTGGCTTAAATACATGGGAAGCAATGTGTGAAAAATAAAACAAAGGCAAGAAACAAAACACAAAACACAAAAAGCAAGTTAGCTCCATGTTTCCGGGCCTCAGGGCCCATGTGAAGAAACCATGCAGAGGGAAGTGGAGTCCTGTACCCAGAGGCCAGGCTGACAGGTAGCTCAGCTCGATCCATCTGTACTGGAGGGAGTGAGCACCAGGTAGTCCCAACCAGAGGGTTTTTCACTATCTTGTTCCAAAAGTAGTTAGCTACAATCTCTAATGGAAAAGGAATGGCGGGGGGGGGGGGCTCTTGTTATCCCCAGAGTAAGTCCTGGATCTTTCAGCCCTGCCCCCTCTTCCCACCCACTGCTACAAAATCCCAGGAGACTTGCTGCAGTGAGGTGAGACCCTGGGACAAACAGTACTTCAGAACTGCCTTGGTCAATCAGCTCCTGAACTCAGAATGTGCTCCCCCTGCTCCCTACTCCCACAAGACAGGTTTCCAGACTAGCTCACAGATGTCCAATGGAATAGGGGGAAATAAAAAGAATGCATGGAAATATAGCTCTAGTGGCACTGGGGACCTTATCCACCACTTAAAGCACATTTGGGAAAATGCGCCCCAGGTTTCAATGTTTCTCTCTGCCCCAGCATCAGGCCGAGCCTCCAGCTCCCTCTGGCCCCAGCAGAGCGTCTACTTGGCTTTAGGGCAGGTCTGGGGCCACAGGAGAGTGGGCTTCCTCAGCAGCCCCAACATCCTGAGGCTGGAAGGCATTTGGGTAGCTGCCAGCCCTGGTGGGTGAGGGTGGGGAGGGGGAGGCTATGCCTGTGGTCAAGGGGCTCTTGGCAGAGGTCTGGAGAGTGGGCAAGAGGGAGGGATGTGGGCAGGCGGAAGTAGCTGTTTCTATTCTGTGTGGGTTGTTTGTCATATCCAGACTCTACAGAGTACATTACAGTTTGGCTTTAGTTTGCCCCGGGTTTAAAGTCCTAAATGGTTCTTCCTGTTTCACTCTGGGAGCCCAGATTTGGGGATACCCCTCTACACTCAAGCCCACAAGGCTGCTGTTCTGTCTTCACAAACTCCACCTCCAGGCCTCGTCTTCTTTTTCAGTTCCCTGTGGGTCCAGGAGTGGCTGGGTATCTTTCTCCGATCTTTCGTTTCAGGCGGACATATTCCTCTCCCATTATTACACACTGGTGGTCTTCTACTCACAGTAGTTCTGGGAAAGCCCCGCATGAACTGGCTTCCCTACTCAGAGGGCCAGTCAACCAGCTTCTTCTTGGTGACTGATCGACCGCAGCATTTACTCATTTCTTTGGAGCCCTCGCTCATTCAGTCATGGATGGTAAGTGGTTATGCTAGGGCAAGCCCAGGGTGTTAGGATAAAAATAACTACATTTGTAGCTTATTACATGCGTGCCCTCTACTAAGTGCTTTGCCCATATGAACCCATTTATCTGCACATCAGACCTCCTATCCCCATTTCAGAAATGGGGAAACTGAGGTCCAGAGGGTGTAACTAACTTGCTCCCAGGTCACTCAGTGGGGACAGGCAGTGTTGGGATTCTATCACAGGCGGTGAGGTTCCGGAACTCCTGATGAGAGCACCCAGTGGGGACACCTGACTTGGGAGGATCAGGGAAGGTTTCCAAAAGCAGCTGAGACTCAGGGATGAAGAGTGAGGCAGGGGAGGTGTGACAATGATGTCTCAGGCAAGATTCTAGGAGGGAAACAACAAAGCCAGAGAGACTACCCAGCCCTGGGTCTGCATTTGTTAAATCTTATCTTGAACAGGAAAAATATTTACCTTCCTTGCTGAGACTTTGCTCCTGTTTATGTTTGGGTATCTCGTCTACTTAATGTGGATAAAAGCTTTCGCATTCTTCTCCTTCGTCCTGACAGCCAATTTCAAAGCTTAATTGGTTTCTGCAAGTTTGTTCCCATCCCTTAGACCCTGGATTGGAGTCTGGAGTACATGATTCTTCCTCTCCCCCAGGACCTAGCACAGTGCCTTAGTATGCATTTGTTAAGTAAATGAATAAAAAAAGTGAGAGAACAATTTAGCCTTGGAAAATAGAACAGCTACATCTAAAAGTACCCACTGCCTTATCCTTGATCTCTGAAGTAATGGGGCTATTTTACTCTCATCGAATATAATATGATACTTATAATGGGCTTTTATGAATTTATTATGAACCTTTTTGCCATCCCTCAAATCAAACATGTATTTTTCTTTTCTCTCTTTTTCAATTTAATAACAACTAGAAAAACATCTTCACAAATAAAAGGGCTCACAATTCTTACCAAACATTCAGAGGATGCATTTTGAACGGTCTAAGCTACTTAGCTAGGGAGAAATGGCCTACTTAGCTAGGAGGAAACCCTGCACTTGCTGTGGTTCTTAACTCTGCCCGAATTTCAGAATACCTAGCTTTTAAAAACGTACCTATGGCTGAGCACCAAGAGATTCTGATTTAATTGGTCTGAGAGGGGGCCTGGGCATTAACTTTTTTTTTTTAGGTTCTTCACATGATTCTACTCGGCCACCATCACAGTGAAACCTGGGTCAGAGCAATATCACTTAGTCCCAGGATCTGAGTAAAATGGCACAGATTGTTTGCAAGGCTGGCCCACTCTCCTGACGATGCTCTCTCAGGGGTCCCTTGACATCTCCCAGCACTGCGCGAGGACTCAGCGCTCTGGCATCAGAGGAGAGAGGTAGGAAATGCTTGCGGATAGAGGGATGGACGCACTCTGGCCCTCACAGGACTTCACCCACAGCCTCCCAACCGCAGGCGACAAAATGATGTGGTTTTCATTACATAGCTGCAAGCAAGGGCCTTCGTATTCAGTGGTCAAAAAGAAGAAAGAGAAAACGACTATTTTCAGCATTAGCGGTGAGGAAGGGATGATCTTCTCCCTCTATTCCAGACAGGAAGAGAAAGTTATCTGGTTCCCAGGGGAGAGCTGGGGGTTGGGGCAGCAGCCACTGTGCTGGAGGGGAAACGAGAGAGACTCCTCCTGCCAAGTTGGCCAGGAGCAACCTCATGCCATTCCTGGGTGTTCTCGCCAGGCTGGAGAAAATGGTTAAATACGCAAAAGGGGACACTGTCCTTCACACCAGGCCTGTGTGCAGCTAGGGACGACCCACAGGATCTGAACTTGGCGCCTGGGTGAATGCCCACAGAAACCCTATACACAATGTGAGCGTGTGTGTTTTTCTAAGGAAAGGGGTTCCTGTTTTTCATCAGCTTCCTAAAGATTAAGGATGACAACTGGCCCTGAGCAACTTCCGCTGTAAGCTGAACACCTATTTGTCACCCACACACCCTGCCCTGTCAGATTTGTGCAACTGAAGGCAGCAGGGCTGAGCCACAGCAAGTTACAGAAGTAGATGACATTCATCCTCGGTGCTCAGACTCCGGAGTATCGCTTCCTCACGTTCAGATGGCCTGAGCACAGCTAACTGTCACCAGATCTGTCCTCCACCCCAATTCGGGACTTCCCCTCCCGGTGCAAGCATAGGGGCCCCCTGGTTTCCGTACACCTCTGTTCTTTCTAAGGTGACCAGATTTTAACATTGGTAAAGCGGGACACCATTGACCGCTTGGCTGCCGAAAACCGTATATTCCCTTCCCGTTCTCCCGCCGTTCCCTGGCTTGTTGTGCATTCTTTCCAAAAATCTGGACTTCTTTAAAACGCCGTGGGACGCGGGAAAAATTGTTAAAAATCAGGACTGTGTTCTCTGTCACTTCCCAGGTCCATCCTCGTACCCTTGCCCTCAAAGGTGAAGTAACCATGATGCCAGTTTTCGGGGGTCCTCCCCTGCCTTCGGGCTCCTGGTGAGCACAGTGACTTGTCGCCCTCAGGATTCTGGGCTGAACATCTAAGGTCACAGACAGCGTCGGTTCAAAGCTGAGCTCTACTTAGGTATGTCAGTCAGCTTTTCCTCCCTGCAGGCAGAGTCCAGGCTGCGGTCTTCATTGTCTATTAGGCAATACATGTTTCAGAAAACCCACAAGGAGGATACACTGTTTTAGAGAAAACATTAGCACTGACTTTGATTCTATACTATAACAAAAATAAGAGACAACTACCTAATTAGTTCTAGATGTGGGAAAACAGAAATCCTAATTACTTCCATTTATATACGCAATTTAAAAACACACTTATATAAGCAATTTATTATGTGTGCCCAATCCCCAGGTGGCACAATAATGGCGCATGGATCATTAAGTAGGTCAGTGTCCTTTCATTTCCAAGCTGAACTCTACTTAGGTATGTCGGTCAGTCTTGAAAGTTTGCTGATCTCGTGGCTGGGCTGTCTGTTTTCAATTTGGGGGTTTGGGGGACCATTAGAGGAGACTGCTGGCCTAGACATGGAAACCAGGGAGAGGAGACGCACCTGCTAGGCCAGGACCCTCTGCCTCCTTCATGACTAACTGTGTGACCTTAAGGAAGCCAGTTTACCTCTCTGGCCTTCCTCCCCTCCTTCCTAGAGCAGGGAACACTGGGGATTAATTTTCAAATTTTTTTCTTTAAACAGTAACCCCGTGCTTTCCCCCCAAGTGAAACATACGTGGAACTCCAATATGTAAAGCAACTGAGAGAAAAGCTGCCTAAGGGTGCTTCTGAGGTATCTTCACAGAACCCTGGGGCTCCTGGAGGCAGGACTGCCAAGCACCCCCATGCAATTCTCACAGCTTGGCAGGGAGGGCCCCAAATAACACCGTGTCATGGAAGATGGCATCTCAGGAGCATTGATAGCGTACCTGGATAGTAACCAGAAGGCCCCTGCAAGATCGGGTGGAGGGAACATTCATTCTGAGTTTCTGAGGGTCGTGGTTAAGATGTAGACTTGCGCTCTGACCTTCAAAAAACCCTCCATGCCAGCCATGCGCTTTCAAATGTACCTCTCCAGATTGTCGGAACGGATGACACGAATGGACTCAGTTATGCCTCACTTTCAAAAGAGACAGTTTTGAAATCTATGGTGCCCCAGCTCTAACATACTGAGCCATTTGTCCTAATGACATAGCAGGCTCTGAACTCGAGAATGCCGCAGGAGTATCACACCACTGCAAATTACTAGGTGCTGCTCAGTCTCTAAGAATCCGGAATTGAAACAAAAGCCTTGCACTGTGTTTGATCTACACACTTGATATGAGCTAATCACATCATTCTTGGAGATTATTTTCCTGGAGGCAGAATTCCGCACAGTTAGGCAGCCCTTCAGGTGCCCCTTTTGTTGTATCTATGTATAAGCACATGGCCCATACAGAGGAAGTTCTCCTCTCTCCCCGAAGTTTCTGAAGACAAGGCCTTCTTATCACGGGTAAATGCAGAGCCAGTCAACCTCACAAAAGGAGTCATGGAATGCTCAATTTCCCCAACTTTCCTATGATCAACAACTTCTCATCTCAAATGCTGGTATTGTATTCTAGATTATTTTCTTTCCCTCTCCCCTGCCAAATGTTTAAATTGTCTCTACTCTGCAGGATTCCCTCTACTTTCCCCCCCTGCAATCTGACCTTGAAAACAGAGACCCTCTCCTATTCTTTGACATGCCCTAAGCTATTTTAAAATCGAGGCCCTCTGACCTTTTCACAACACCCTTCTTGTCAGACACACCAAATGCTGATCTGAAAGCCAAGAGGAGGTAAAGGGGCTGGAGGGGGAGGGGGTAAGGGGGGCTGGGAAGGAGAGGGAGGGAGGTACTATGTATTTGGCGTCAGTTCAGAAATTCAGAAAATGTTTGTGCAACCACTCCCCCAGCCAGGATCCACCGCACCCCCTTGCCTTCCAACACATTAATAAAAAAAGATGTGAGCGATGAAACTGGAGAGCCCGGGAGGGACACCCAAGGTGGTCATAACTGTGGTCGTAACTGATCCCCGTCCCACACCACACGCCCAGCCCGCATCCCTCCTCTCCCATATCCAAAGTTTGAGATCAAGGTCTCTGGGGTTCCCAGCCCTGCCCCCCAGAAGCACCCAGTGAAACAGGGGCAGCACCGCCCAGTGCTCCTGTGAGACCCACGGAAGGACTGACAGCACCTCCGCGCGTCGGGGTGGCAGCGCTGTGCACCTTAAGAATCGTATTGTTCTTTTTAAAAAACAACAACAACAACACACAAGTAAAATGAGCACGCAGGCCCGGAATACATTAACTTGTGAACTGAATCGAACACACCCCAGGAGAGTCCATCTCTCCCTCAAACAAAAAGAGGGAGGAAAACACATTACCATCTTGTCCCGAGCTTTCCAGATACTCCGTCAGGTCGCAGCCGAAGGCGCCGGTGGCTCCCTTTCGTTTCAGCTTCTGCTTGGCACCCTTGTTCTTCATGAGTTAGTCCCGAAGAGGCTGCCCCTCCGCGCTGCCCTCCCCGCTGCCTGGCACCGCGCCGGAGACGGTCTCCGGGGCTCGATCACCGGCCGCCGCGCGGCGCGGGGGGCCGCATGGGCGTCCAGAGGCACCAGGGCCCGGGGCCGAGCGCATGGACCCCGCGGGCGGCGCGGAGCCTGAGACCGGGGCGCGCTCCTCCCGGGGGCCGCGGGGCCGCAGGCCGTGAGGAGCTGGCAGCTGGAGGCCGGCCGGCCAGGGAGTGTCACTTCCTCACTGGGCGTCCCGGGGACTTTC
This sequence comes from Murina feae, assembly GCA_004026665.1. Classification (NCBI taxonomy): domain Eukaryota; kingdom Metazoa; phylum Chordata; class Mammalia; order Chiroptera; family Vespertilionidae; genus Murina; species Murina feae. Next base: position 12,629 of record PVJC01047148.1, read on the forward strand.
ACAGGCTCCTGCGGTGTCTTCGGGTGCTTTCCTCCGCCCGCCGCCGGGGAGGAAGGGCGAGCGCGGCTCTCCGCCTTTCGGGGCGCCCGGAGTGGGCGCGGGAGGCGCGGGGGGCGAGGCGGCGAGGGTCCTGCCTTCAGACGGCTTCGGGACGAGGCACAGCCAGCATCCTGTCTCCCGCGCCCGCCCGCGCGCCTTCCCTGTTTTCCTGTCTTACAAATCCTGGGCTCATCCAGCTCAGGAAGCGCTGGAAGGAAGTTCGCGAGGGAGGGGGCGGGGGTGGAAATGTTTGGCAGCTCCGTGCCTGCGTGAGCGAGGAGCGGAGGAAGTCGGTGGGTGGGTTGAGGAGTGCGGGTGGGGGGAGACCGCGCCGCTCGCCGGGCTGCTGGGACGCG
>PVJC01047149.1:0-13059 GCA_004026665.1 Murina feae
TGATTGTTACAATGTTTCAAAAAGCTGTGTTTCGCTAGAGGCAGTTTAATCTGAGCTGAGCTGAGGGGCGCAGCTTCACTTTCGCTCCTGCCGCAATGGAAAGGGCTGTTTACTCAGGTCCGTGAGTGGCGGCCGCCATGTTGGCTGGGCTAATTTGCATACAGCCGCTCTGATTGGCTGGTGGGCGTGGCTTACCCTGCCTCGGAGAAATGGTTAATTTTAATATTTCGCTTTTATTAGTTTAGATTCTCTGCCCTTAAGAACTTCATTGTCTAGTGAGAAAGCCAGATATAAACAGATAACTAACTGCAACCCAGCATGGGAGTTCCTAGAAGATAACACTCTGGCCCACTGCCTGATATTATAAATGAAGTTTTACTAAAACAGCTACATCCATTTGCCTACAAATGTATGTGTATGGTCTATTACTGTTTTCATGCTTCAGTAGCAGAGTTGATTAGTAGAGATGATATGGCCTGCAAAGCCAAAAATGTTTACCAACTGGTCCTTCACAGGAAAAGTGACGACTCCTGACATAGAGCATCCAATTTCATTCTTGAGATGGCTCAATATGATACTGTAATTGTGCCTATTCTGCACCACACAGCTAATAGGTAGCAGAACCAGGACTCAGCTGAATAAAGTCTAGTATGCATCAAAAGAGCTGTCTCGGCCCTGTCCCTGCCAGTATGTGGCCAGGTTCTCACATCTAGGAGTGAGTCTGCAGGTGAGACCTGCCCTTTGTGCTGCTAAATAAACAGTTTACTAGTAAAGGGCAAGCTCCCTTCAGATCTGACCCTAGCGGCTCCTTTATTTCCAAGTCGGAAAGGGATCCAAGAAGCAATAGGGTTAGAAGGAGGAGCTTGGAGCAGTTTACAGAGCACGTTACGTAAGAATAAGAAAGTATTAGTTGTCCTCAGTGCCGCAGGATGACTTCGGATGCCCCACAGCCTGACTCTTGTAGTCTTAACAATTGCCCTGTGAACGGAGAGAATTTTCCTGGGGAAGCTGTCCCCCTTTGCCCATATCCTCAGTTGGTCTTCTGGTCTCCAGTCTCATCTTTAAATAGTCATCCACCCACTCGTGCCCAGAGTTTTTATACTGGGCTGAACTGGGTCCATAGCTGTGTTTTTCTATATTTAAAAACAGAGATTTCCCATTAAAGCCTGGCCTTTTCAGTCCCCAGATAAAAGGATGCTTTGGCCCCAGTGGGCCTGCCTTCCGTCACAGCCCAGGTCCTTAGCACTGAACAGTGGCCACCTCAGTAGTTGACCTGTAATGACAATTTGTCCTCTTACTGGTGGTGCCGCTTATCAAGTGCTCACTCTTTGCATTGAGAATATTGTCCCGATCCTGCAGGCACCTGAGATTGCAAGCACAGCACACCTGGGCAAGCTGGCTATCTCTTGGGCACACTATATTCTCTGCCAACTCCCTGCCTTGCCAGTGATGTGTTCCCTGCCACCCTTCTTTCAGGTCACCCCACACTGTGGATTGTGGTGCAAAATTAATGTTTGCAGAATTATTTCCTCCGACATGGCAGGATCCCATAGCTCCTCATGCATTGTGCTATCGCAGATATTGGGCTTCATGCCTTTCTTCTTTGAGGGTCGAGACCCATTCTTGTTCCTTTGTATGTCCAACACTTGGCCCAAGGACAGGTACAGGGAGACGTCCATGAGTGTTTGCTGGGTTGACACCGCAACCAGGAAGGAGATGAACCAAATTGTCCTTTAGTGAATTGTTGGCTAGTCTCCATAAAGCAGGCAGAGAAAAGATCCTTGTAGCCCAGTCTCCAGAGACCTGGCTGGTTCCTCCTCTTCTGGTGGACAAGTTTGGTCCCTCAGGCAGTCAGGTGGAGTATTCAACCCAGTCCTAATAATATGCCCTGTCCTAGCTACCTTTCTTATACCCCACAGCCTCTGTGTTCATTCTGTTCTCCTGCTACTCAGTTACCTTCCTGTCCTCCCCCCACTTCCTCTCGCATGGAAGTCACTGTCACTCCCATGTCCTGCTGTTACTGGAAAGCACACCTGACCGTGAGCCTGCCTGCCCAGGGTGGCTGGTAGTGTGTGGGTTCTTGACTTTGGGTAGGAAAATATCACAACATGAGTTCAGGTGACCGTGAGGGAATGTTTATTAAAGCTGTAGGCAGTGGAATGAGAAAGGGCTTAGCGTAGAAGAAGCAACAGGAGAGCCGAGGCTGGGCTGCCCTAGCTCTCAGGGAAGTCGGAGAAAACAGGGCCTTGGGAACAGGGTCAAGAGATGAGTCTGTGGCGAGCTGCTGCTGCCCATCTCTCCCCAGCTTGCAAGTCTCCTGGGAACCCTTAGAGTTTAGGAGACACAGGCATGTGGGGGAAGAAGAGGGGAAGGGAATGGCGGGGGCTGCTCACCAAGGGAGAGCACAGCGTGTCCATTGCCTTGAGGCTTTTATCTCTCTTTCTCTCTCTCTCCTTAGGGAAGGGTTTCAGCAGAAAATTCATCGGTTTTCTAGGAATGCTCTTTCAGGGTTGTAGTCTCCATTTGACTGGTCAGTATGAGGGTTGTTACTCATTATAGCAGGTCCTGGTGTCCCCCACCACTTTTTGCTGTTTTTCTGAGACAAGAGCTGAAATGCACCTGAGGCCTAGATGTTATTTCTGGGGAGGTGGCCTTCAGTTGTCTGTCTCAGTTTCCCTGTTCCACTGGTCCTGGTTTACCGGCCTGTCTCACCACCTCACTTTGGAACCTGATGCTACCTTGACCACCCTTGGTTGATAGATTCTCTGGAGACAGTCCTGACTTGACAGTCCTCTGAGGACAGGACAGTTGTGGGTGAATGCAGCACCTGGCAGGAGGTTGGACAACCACAGCTGTCTGGTCCCCAACCATAGGAGCCCTGCAGGCACCACCACACTTTTCTAAAGTCTAAGTCAGGGGTCCTCAAACTTTTTAAACAGGGGGCCAGTTCACTGTTCCTCAGACCATTGGAGGGCTGGGCTGTAGTTTAAAAAACAAACCTGTGAACAAATTCCTATGCACACTGCACATATCTTATTTTGAAGTAAAAAAACAAGGCGGTAAAAACACCCGGCGGGCGGATAAATGTCCTTGGCGGGCTGCATGTGGCCCGCGGGCCGTAGTTTGAGGACCCCTGGTCTAAATGAACTTGCAATTCTGTGTGTGTTTCTGCTCCCAGGAGTCCCAAACTAATTAGATACATTTTATGAACCCACCTAAAATCACGGAAGGTTAGAGCTGGAATATACTTGACATCTAGTCCAGGATCCTATTGTGGTGACTGATGTATTTCAGAACCCTGGGGATCCCATGCAGGGGTCACAGGTTAGAATATTGCAGAGAACAGGCAGGTAATACAAATGACTGCAGTGGCCAGGATTTATTTCGTTATGCAGCTCCATGCCAGATTCTTCCAATGCCTAAGTACACTTTACATACCTGGGAATATTCTTCATTTTTGTAAAGAAATCTATTGACTACTGATTTCTTTTAATCAGTCAATTAAATTAATTATTATTGTGTGTGTATATATATATATATATATATATATATATATATATATATATGTTTTTTATTATAGATGTCTCTATTTTCTCCATTTTTGTCCCCCTCCACCCAACCCCCACCCCACCCTAGACCTTCCCCATCTTATTGTCTGTGTCCATGGGTTATGCATATATGCATACATGTTCTTTGGCTAATCTCTTCTTGTTTCCTCTCACCCCCACTGAGAATCTAATTTCTTGAAATGTACTCTTTCCCATCTCTCCATCACTTACTATAAAGTAGAGATAATAACTCTATCCTCTTCCTGGGGTTGTGAGAATTCATTGCATTAATAAATGACGCAAAGGCCTGGCACACAGTAAGTCCATATGTCAGTGTCAGCTGCAAGACGACGAGGGTGGTGAAGGTGGAGGTTCTCACTGTTGCTGGAGACATGGGCACATTGAGCTATCACTTTCATCTTCACTGTAGGGAAGGAAAACCTCTCAGATCTACTGATAAATGCCAACTTGGACTTGGCGGAGACAACCTGGGGGTGGGGATCCAGAGGGCTTCAGACTACCTGGCAGGTCATTGTCCTCAGCTCCTGACAACTGTTGCCAGGCAGGAATGCAGGCCTTGTGTTGCCAGATCTTTCAGTGTTTTTTATTTTTTTTCCAAAAAATCTAGAACTTGGGAATTTTATTTTATTTTATTTTTTAAAATATATTTTTATTGATTTTTTACAGAGAGGAAGGGAGAGAGATAGTTAGAAACATCGATGAGAGAGAAACATCGATCAGCTGCCTCCTGCACACCCCCTACTGGGGATGTGCCCACAACCAAGGTACATGCCCTTGACCGGAATCGAACCTGGGACCCTTCAGTCTGCAGGCTGACTCTCTATCCACTGAGCCAAACCAGTTAGGGTGAACTTGGGAATTTTAAGTGAAATTTAACTACTGTCTGAAAAATAATTTTATTTAACATTATGGAGCCCAGACAAATGTCTGTGGGCTGGACTCAGCCTTTAGATCTAGTGTGATCACTGTTATGGGCAGGTGGGGTGCGGCCAAGGCATGAGGAGTGAAGTGTCCCCGATGGGCAGCCCAGGAGAAGGAGAACAGTCCCATATTCATTCAGTCCAATGGGGCCTCCCACACCTGCCAAGCCTTCCTCCTGATGAGCCCACTCCTTGGGAAGTTCTGCATCTTGCTTCCTTTGAGATGGAGATTTCATTTTAAACTTTCAGATTAGAACCATGACACACCAAGGCAGAGATTTAGACTCATTTATTCTCTCTTTCCCTTTCTTTCTCTCTTCCTCCTCTCTCATCTCCCCCTTCTCTCTTTCTTTCTCCCTCTCTTCACCTGTCTCTCAGGGCTGTCCATCCGAGCCATATTCTGAAGAGGAGTGGAAGGGGCAGAGCTTGTTGATCAGACCGAGGGGGTTAGAATTCTGAGGACTCTTACCTCTCAGTGTCTAGAGTCTTAAATTGTAAAATGGAGATTAATAGGACCTTCCCACAGGGCTGAGAATCAAATAAATACACTCATCTAAAGACTCTAGAATGGTGCCCAGCACTTAATAGGTTCAGGAAAAATTAGCTATCAAATCACAAGAAAAAAACTGCATCTCTTTTCTTAGGATTCCAGGGGAATCTCATGCACCATTTCTTATATTTTTTAAGGTTAAGCAGGATTATTTTTGAGGGGTAGAGTGCAAATACTCAGAAGACACTTTACTTCGGATAACACATGCAAATGCACACGTACAAGGTGGAGTAAAAGGAGGTTTACAGTGTGCAAGTGGAAAATAATATAATAATTAATAGTAAGAACAAACTGTGTTGCCTGTACTCACCACTGTAAACTTACTTTTGCCACATCCTGTATTTTCACAAATGCAGTGTCTTCACTTGTATTCTGTCGAGGGCTGGGCTGGGAGGATGAGGTGGGTGGGGTGTGAAGTGGGATGGGTTTGGGACCTTGTGTGGTGGGTACAGAAGTAGACCAAAAGTACATTTTGGCCTGGAAGCATATTGTCACATAAGCCATTGATTAGATTTCAGAGGTGTGGTATTTACTTAATTTCACGTGAAAAAAGAAATCAATATTTTTCAATTATCTCCAATGTTGGATTAAACGTACCGTGTCATATTTCGCTTCACCGTCCCAGAAAGAGCAGGGAGGAGGGTCAGGAAAGCACATTGTGAGAGAAGAGGAGGTCTTTCCAGCAGTTCCAGAAGTCATCCTGCCTCCTGTCCCTTCCAGCATTGTCCATTCAGAAATTTGTTCATACACTCAGTTATGGGTTCCAGAAAGGTCTACTGATGTCTACTCCATTCCAGGCACTGTTCTAGGTGTGGGAAATTCTGTGATAAAAAACCCAGACAGCAGCCTTGGATTTCTCAAAGCTGATATTTTAGCGGAGGAGACAGACCACAAACATATCAACAAGAAACAGATCTGTTTAGTGCTGGCTTAGAGTCCCTCTAAGCCAGCGGTTCTCAACCTGTGGGTCGCGACCCCTTTGGCTGTCACACGACCCTTTCACAGGGGTTGCCTAGGGCTGTCCTGCATATCAGATATTTACATTACGATTCATAACAGTAGCAACATTACAGTTATGAGGTAGCAACGAAAATAATTCTATGGTTGGGTCACAACATGAGGAGCTGTATTTAAAGGGCCAGAAGGTTGAGAATCACTGCCTGAGATCTGATTGGTGAGAAGACCAAAAGGATGAGGACCAAGGCCTAGAGGCAGGAAGGAATCCTGAGTCCAAGGAGCAGGACTGTGTGTGAAAGTGAGCAAGGGGAAGGGGAAACACTGGTGCATCAAGCAGACAAGTGATACAGGCTTAGTTTTAGATGGCTTCCGTGGGAAAAGCCCAGCAATAGGGGAGGCAAGAGGCCCACCGAGTGGCTAGTGAAAAAGATGACAGCTCATGGAGGGATGATGGCAAGGAGTGGACAGGTTTGGGTGCCAGAGTGCAACAGAACTTGCTGAGATCCACAACCAGTCAGTTGTTTTCTGGGTGAGGGAACTACTAAGTGCTAAGTGCCTACTATGCACAGATCACTAGTCTAAGTGTTTCATATGTACTATCTTAACCCTGACAATTGACTCTAATGCAAGCATGTTAAACTCAAAGGCTAACATGGGCCAAATAAATGAGGCTTGCGGCCTGCTGGCCATGAATTTGACATGCTTGCTGTAATGGAATGGGGACAGTTAGGATTGCCAAACAGGTAATGATTAGTTGAGCCAGACAGGCTGACCCCATAGCCTACCCTCTAGCCACTGTATAGCATTGTCCCCAGGCTCTCATCTATTAGGCCAGCCACAGAATGCATGGCTAAGCATTTCTAAACCAAGCAAATGCATGTATTGGTGTGCAGGTTATAAATAACCATTTCCAGCTGCCAGCTGTTGTTTAGGTTTGGAAAAGAGAAGAAGATCTTAGTGTGACTTGTTTATCTCAGGTAATTTGGCAGTAAACCAGGCCCTGGGAATTTGAGTTACACAGGAAATGCAAAGAAAGAGTCATGGGGATAGTGTTCCAGGCTTTCAGAAGACAGCAGTAATATAAAGGCCCAGAACCAGCCTGGAGGTGCACCTGGGGACTTGAAGAGGAGACTATGTTTTAGAGCCAACCTTTACTGGGCTTCCAAACAGTCATGCTCTTTGTCTAATAGATTTCTGTTGTTATGATGAGATTTCCTTAAAGCGGTCCCCCACCCCAATAAAAGGGCCCATGCATTGAGGTGGAGAAACTAGTGGCCTGATGCACGAATTCATGCACATTGAAAGGAAATTAATTAGAAGAAATATTTTGATACCGCTATTTGCCCTTTCTCTATAATACAAGTATCCACCAAATTCATGATCGACAATGACAGATCGAAACACATGCGTGTGATTGGCGCCAGCAAGAGCTTCACACACACACACACACACACACACACTAGGGGCTCGGTGCACAAAAATTTGTGCACTCGGCCGGGCGGGGGGGCCGGGTCCCTCAGTCCAGCCTATGGCCTCTCGCAGTCTGGGACCCCTCAGGGGATGTCTACCTGCTGGCATGCCTGGTGAGGGGCTGATGGCTGTTTTCAGGCTACCCAGAGTCCCTTCAGGGTTCGGGTCCCTATTGGGGTACCTGGCCAGCCTGGGTGAGGGGTTGAGAGCTGTTTTCAGGCTTCCCACAGTCCCTTCAGGGTTTGGGTCCCTACTGGGGTACCTGGCCAGCCTGGGTGAAGGGTTGAGGGCCGTTTTCAGGCTGCCCACAGTCTCTTCAGGGTTTGGGTCCCTACTGGGGTACCTGGCCAGCCTGAGTGAGGGGCTGAGGGCTGTTTTCAGGCTGCCCACAGCTCCCATTGACTCAAGGTCCCAGTGAGGCTGGCTGGAAGCAGGTTTCTGGGGTTTATTTATCTTCTATAATTGAAACTTTGTTACCTTGAGCAGAGGCCTAGGCAGGTAAGGAAGCCTCCTGTTTGCTTCAGCTCCGTGGCTTCTATAATTGAAACATTGTTACCGTGAGCAGAGTCTCAGCCAGCCGAGGCAAGCAGTTGTAACGGAAGCCTGCTGTTTACTCTAGCTCCGAGGCTGCCGGCCTCCATCTTGGCTGGGTTAATTTGCATACAGCTGCTTTGATTGGGAGGCATGGCTTCTCTGGTGGGTGTGGCTTAGGTGTCTCGGAGTGATGGTCAATTTGCATATTACTCTTTTATTAGATTAGATATGTATATATACTAACACATACATACACACACACACACACACACCCCTAATCTAATAAAAGAGTAATATTGAAATTGACCATTTTCCCGGGATGCCTAAGCCATGCCCACCAGCCAGTCAGAGCAGCTGTATGCAAATTAACCCAGTCAAGATGGAGGCTGGCAGTCACGGAGTTAGAGTAAACAGCAGGCTTCCATTGCACCAGGAGTAAACTGTCTGCCGGCTGGGCCTCTCTTTGCTCACGGCAACATAGTTGCAATTATAGAAGCCACGGAGCTGAACCCAACAGGAGGCTTCAGTTGTACCAGCGATGGAGGAAACTGCCTGCCTAGGCCGGCTGGGCCTCTACTAAGGCAACATAGTTGCAGAAGCCACGGACCTGAAGCCAACAGGAGGCTTCCTTACCTGCCTAGGCCTGGCTTAAAGCAACAGTATGTTAATTATAGAAGATAAATAAACCCCAGAAACCTGATTTCCAGCCAGCCTTGCTGGGACATTGGGTCAGTGGGAGCTGTGGGCAGTCTGAATGCCTGAAAATGGTCCTTAGCCCGTCACCCAGGCTGGCCAGGTACTCCAGTAGGGACTCGAGCCCTGAAGGGACTGTGGGCAGTCTGAATGCCTGAAAATGGTCCTCAGACCGTCACTCAGGCTGCCCAGGCACGCTAGTAGGGACTCGAACCCTGAAGGGACTGTGGGCAGCCTGAAAACAGCCCTCAGCCCCGCACCCAGGCTGCCCAGGCACCCCAGTAGGAACTCAAACCCTGAAGGGGCTGTGGGCAGCCTGAAAACAGCCCTCAGCCTGTCACCCAGGCTGGTCACACCCCAATGGGGTGAGGGTCCACACTGGGGGGCTTGGCCAGCCTGCAAACAGCCATCAGCCCCTCACCCAGGCTGACCACACACACCAGCAGGTGGACATCCCAAGAGGGGTCCATGACTGTGAGAGGGCACAGGTCAGGCTGAGGGATCTCCTGAGTGCACAAATTTTTGTGCACTGGGCCCCTAGTAGATAATAAAACCCTAATATGCAAATCAATCAAACAGTAGATTGATTGTTTGCTATGATGTGCACTGACCACCAGGGGGCAGATACTCAATGCAGGAGCTGCCCCCTGGTGATCAGTGTGCTCCCACAGGGGGAGCACCGCTCAGCCAGAAGCCGGGCTCATAGCTGGCAGGCACAGCGGTGGTGGCAGGAGTTTCTCCCACCTCCACGGCAGGTGGACATCCCCCAAGGGGTCATGGACTGTGAGAGGGCGCAGGCCGGGCTGAGGGACTCCCCCAATGCACAAATATCGTGCACCAGGCCTCTATTATAGAATAAAGTTGCTTAATTAGGCTTGTTTTCTGTTTCAGTTAAACTTTTTCCAGCCCTGTGAAGCACCCCAACTTCTCTTTTAGGTAATTGTCAGCAACACAGCAGTAAATATCAACACAAAGCACATTATTATTGTAGATCACACAAGGAGAACAAAGGATAAAATATTTAACTGCAGCAGTATTTGACTATATTCTGCACAGTAAGAAAACCTGAAGTCATTTTCAAGGTCCACCATTTCTTACTTCTTTTCAATTGGGTCAAGTTTCTACTAGTAAGCTTTCTAAATCTCCATTTTCCAGCTAATGAAAAGAAAATAGGATTCCACTGAGTGTCTACCTACTCCAGGACTTCTGTGAGGATCAAATGAGATGAGGCACTGGAAAATGCTTCACAGACATTTGGTTAAAGTGTGAAAAGTTTCTATCTGGCTATAAAGCAAGTTGTGTTCCTGGGCCGAAGAAACACAAAGGAGGCTAGTCGTTGCTAGGGAGAGGAAACCGGGCATTGCTATGTGGCATCTTTACCTGGCACCCACAGCCACCATTTCCAGGCTGTGCTGGGCTGTGGGCCGTATTTTCCACCGTGGGGTCTTGGCAGCATCGGCTGCAATTTGGTGGGCTGTTGCTCCTGGGTGGTGGTGCGATGAGCCAGCGATTTTTCAGTCTTCTGCCTAGTTACCTCTTAGGTTGGAAACTTGAGGCCTGTTTTGTTGGGGTGGTACAGAGCTTAAAATTCTTTTTAAGTTACTTGTCAGCATTTAAAAATTAGAATCTCTGCCCTGGCTGGTGTGGTTCAGTTGGTTGGGGTCATCCTGTGCACTGAAGGGTTGCAGGTTTGATTCCTTGTCAGGGCACATGCCTGGTGTTTTGGGCTTAATCCCTGGTAGGGAATGTGCAGGAGGCAGCCGATAGTTGTTCCACTCTCACATCAATGTTTCTTTCTCTCTCTCATTTTCCCTTCTTCTCTCTCTCAAAATTAATTTAAAAATCTTACCAAAATAATAAAAAACTTCCAATTTAAAAAAATTAGAAGCTTTCTCATAAAACTGGACTTCTCTGGAAAAATCTAATCCAACAAACCTGAGCCCACATTCCTGCTTGGAAACCTGCGGCTGGAGCCAAATAGTGATTCTCCATTAAGCTGGGTAGGTGCTCTCCAGGTTGCCCTGTCCACATCCTGCCCCCTTTACTCTGCCACATTTGTCTTTGCAAAGGCTCAGAGTTCAGGAAGCTGGGATGGGGCTGAAGGCCTGTGGAGGTGGGGTCAGGGTGTGCAGGAGTAGGCGGGCAGCAGGGTCTGAGCAGCTAGACCGACTCATTGCTAACCCAAGATCTCCTTCCTTGCTCTGTGACCTTGGGTGGCTTTGTGTTGTTGCACATGACAGGGAATCCCAAGAGCGAGCTATTAGCTGAGGCAAACCCTACAGTGTAGTGCTCAGGAAGCACTAAGAAACCATGATTTCCAGACAACCCATTAGAACAGGCCCCAGTTTTCCTCCCTTTTCTTTCTCCCCTTTTCTTTTTCATTTCTCATCTCATCTAGCTATTTCATAAAATCTTTGCCCTCGCCCTAGCTGGTTTGGCTCAGTGGATAGAGCATCAGCCTGCAGACTAATGGGTTCTGGGTTCGATTCCAGTCGAGGGCACGTGCCTGGGTTATGGGCTTGATCTCCAGTGTGAGGTGTGCAGGAGGCAGCCATTCAATGATTCTCATCACTGCTGTTTCTTTCCCTCTCCCTTCTCTGAAATCAGTACAAATGTGTTTAAAAAAACAAAACTTTGACCTCAAATAAATGAGCAGGTACCATAGCCTATTGGCTTAGCTAAGAAATTGTTTCCAGAAACCATTTTGTCATTTCATTCTTATCTCTCAGGCATTACAGATTAATTTCTTAAAAGAAGGCAGTTTGTTCTCTGAAATTGTTATGTTCTCTTTCCAGCAAGCTTTGGGCCCCCAAGGTTCATGGAGGCTACTTCATCTCCCTCCCACAAACCACCCCCTCTCAGACCTCAGATGGGAAGGCTTACAGCATTTTTCATTATATTATACTAGGGGCCTGGCGCACAAAAATTTGTGCACTTAGGGGGGGATCCCTCAGTCCGGCCTGTGCCCTCCTGCAGTCTGGAACCCCTCGGGGGATGTCCACTTGCTGGCATGCCTGAGTGAGGGGCTAATGGCTGTTTGCAGGCTGGCCAAGCCCCCCAGTGGGAACCCTCACCCCATGGGAGTGTGGCCAGCCTGGATGAGGGGCTGAGGGCCGTTTTCAGGTTGCCCACAGCCCGTTCAGGGTTTGGGTCCCTACTGGGGTGCCCATACAGCCTGGGTGAGGGGCTGAGGGCCATTTTCAGGCTGCTCACAGCCCATTCAGGGTTCGGGTCCCTACTGGGGTGCCTGGCCAGGCTGGGTGAGGGGCTGAGGGCCGTTTCAGGCTGCCCACAACTCCCATTAACCCAAGGTCCCAGCGAGGCTGGCTGGAATCAGGTTCTGGGGTTTATTTATCTTCTATAATTGAAACTTTGTTGCTTTAAGTGGAGGCCTAGGCAGGCATGAAACCTCCTGTTTGCTTCAGCTCTGTGGCTTCTATAATTGAAACACTGTTGCCTTGAGCAGAGGCCCAGCCAGCCTAGGCAGGCAGTTTACTCCTGGTGCAATGGAAGCCTCCTGTTTGCTCTAGCTCTGTGGCTGCTGGCCGCCATTTTGGCTGGGTTCATTTGCGTACAGCTGCTCTGATTGGCTGGTGGGAGTGGCTTGGCTGGTGGGCATGGCTTAAGTGTAATGGAGTGAGGGTTAATTTGCATATTACTCTTTTATTAGATTAGCTCTTTTAAAAATTTAACTCAGCCTTTGGACATTTAATATTTTTAATTTATTTTACTTTCTTGGATAGGAAATAGATCCAAATAAATAATTCAAAAATAAAAACAAACACACCTGTCAAAATGGCTACCATCAACAAATCAATAAACGCCAAGTGCTGGAGAGGATGTGGAGAAAAAGGAACCCTTCTGCACTGCTGGTGGGGATGCAGACTGGTGTAGCCACTGTGGAAAGCAGTGTGGAGTTTCCTCAAAAAATTAAATATGGAGCTGCCATTCGACCCAGTGATCCCACTTCTAGGAATCTATCCTAAGAAATCCAAAACACCAATCAGAAAGAATGTATGCACCCCTATGTTCATAGCAGCACAATTTACAATAGCTAAGATCTGGAAACATCCCAAGTGCCCATCAGTAGATGAGAGGATAAAAAAGCTGTGTACATTTGTACCATGGAATACTATGTATGCAGCAGTAAAAAAGAAGGATCTCTTACCTTTGAGACAGCATGAAGGGACCTGGAGAGTATTATGCTAAGGGAAATAAGTCACTCAGAGGAAGACAAGGATCACATGATCTCACTCATATGTGGGATCTAATGAACAAAATAAACTGTTGAACAAAATAGATCCAGTGGCAGAAAAGCATGGAACAGACTACGGGATCTCAGAGGGAAGGTGGGGTTGGGAGGGGG
>PVJC01047150.1:0-13020 GCA_004026665.1 Murina feae
CTCAGTTGCAGGTTCAATCCCTGGCCACCAGTCAGAATGTGAGCAGAAGGCAACTAATTGATGTGTCTCTAACACATCAATGTTTCTCTCTCTCCCTCCCTCCCTCCCTTCCTCCTTCCCTCCCCCATTTTACCCCTGTCCCCTCCATTTCTCAAAAAATCAATGGAAAAAAAATATCCTCATCAAGTGAGGATTAAGAAAAAAAAATAAAAGTAGTCAACACTGTGACAGACAAAGATTGAGTTGCCTCACATAATGCTAACGAGACAAGACAAGCTCCATGAAAAAGGTACCATTTTGCAAAAGAGATAATGAAATAAAACACCTAACATCACAGAAACTATTGTTTCAGTAAAACCCATGCATCTTTGGCAGATCAGCACTTATTCTGTAAAAGATTATGTCCCTGGAAAATTTTAGATTACAAATTAAAATAGAGTAGCTTACCATTCATTAAAAGTTTTAGGTTGAAAAATATCTTATAATACACAAGTGTAATTGATCAATATTAGTTAAAATCTTCAGTATGTTCTATATGCTTGGATTCTTTAAAAATGGAGATGATGCCCTAACCGGTTTGGCTCAGTGGATAGAGCATCGGCCTGAGGACTCAAGGGTCCCAGGTTTCATTCTGGTCAAGGGCATGTACTTTGGTTGTGGGCACATACCCAGTGGGGAGTGTGCAGGAGGCAGGTGATCGATGTTTCTCTATCATCAATGTTTCTAACTCTCTATCCCTCTTCCTTCCTCTCTGTAAAAAAATCAATAATATATATATATATATATATTTTTTTTTTAAATGGAGATGATTATGGTGAGATGACCAGCTACTCAGGGAGCTGCAAGAGGCCTAAGGTCTAAGCACTGGCTTCCCCACCTCTTCCCCTGGACTTGCTTACAGAGAGATGGGTTCCCTGGACCGGTAACTGCTAATCTGAAAGAACGAGCACCGCCCTTACCTCAAAGTGGTATCATAAGTTCCAAAAGGAGGGTGTTTCCATTCCTCCCCTTGCCATAGAGAGCACATTTGTGAATTTAAGGGAAGATCTTGAAGAACCCCAAAAGACTTGACATTGCTGATGGTAAACCTGACAGAATTAGAAAGTAACTGCACAAAATAAACTAACGCACACTTATTTTCATCCTTAGCTTGGAAATGCTTTTCAGAGGATATTAAATATCTACAAATTATGTTTTTAACTTGTTAAGTTCGTTTTTAATTGACCCACTGATTTGGAATCATTAATCTCCCCATTCTAGAGATTGAACCTGTATTGCATAATAAAGATAAATCTATGTCTTTAATTGGACGTGATGAGGTGCCTTTAACAGCGCATCATTTTCACCCTCATCTTATCACCTCATCTTCAGGCACACGCTGACCTGTCAACTCTTATCCTAAAACGCTGGCAGATGATTCTAATTCTCGCCCCACTGAGCTCCCAGATGGAGATGTTTTGTCTCCTGGGTGAGTGCCCCCTGGTCCTTGTACAGTTTATTCTTGGAATTCTCCCATCTTTCCAAATGCTAGGCATGTGAAGTTCATTAACCCTCCCAGCGTCACTGAGCCCTCGATGTACATGCAGCATTTAATAGAAAACCTAACAAATTTAGGAAGAGGAAAGCACCATAGAAGCAAGGAAAGAGAACCAAGGAAAGAGAAAAGCATCATCACAGGAACGGAATAAAAGCAACATCCTGGATGGAGGCCTTGAGCTCATCTTTTCCTTGAAATATTGAAAACTCTGCAGCCAGGGAAGGCACAGTAGCCAGAAGAGCGTCGTCAGTGAGCTGTGCGCCCGCTACAAGTATAATTCAGCCCAGAGCTCATCATCTGATATGTCCAGGATGCGCCTCACTGATGGTTTCATCACCCAGAAAGTAAAGAAAGCAATGAGCGAGATGGCAGCTCGGGACCTGGTCCCAGCCAAGGAGAAAGGATGGGAAGATGAGATGGATGCAAGAAAATGGAGCGGAAAGGGCCTATTACAGTGGAGTGCGGTAATCACCGTGCAAGGGCGGAGGACCTGGGATAGACATGAAAATGATTTCTTAAAGCAAGGAAGAAAGCAATCGGGGGAATGAAATAAAGAGAACCAATGAAAACTAGATATACCTTCACCGTCAGAAACTACAGGAATGTCTTCACATGAAAGGGCAGTCCTATTAAAACATCACAACTATGCATCCTTAAATTCTCTCAAGGGGAGTAAACCAATGAGAATATCAGGGCTGGTTGCACACAGAATTTTCTCACAAGCTCAGATTTAAAGAAAATATATTAGAAAGCCTTAGAGTGATTTGCAATCCCCTGAGACCTGCTTCTGCTTCTCTCTCCAACTGCCCTTCACTCCTCCATGCCTATGGCCAGCCCCCCTCCTTACCCTGGCCCCCCTCACTGCCCCTGTCCCCCTCACTGTCCCAGCCCCGCTCACTCTGCTTCACTTCTTGTAGGTCCTGCTTCTTACTTTTGTAGGTTTTCATACATACTGTTCCCCAGTCCTGGATCACTAGCACCTTACCCTCCGCTGCTGCTCACTTCCCCCGATCACCTCTGCGCCTCTTTCAGATCTCAGCTCAAAGGGTAATATCCTAGGAAAGTCTGTATCAGATGCCCTAGGGCATATATTCTCCATTTTACTTTTGTATTATATTCTTCCAACACCCTCCACTGTGTCTATATACTATATGTACATATAAGTTATATATATTTGTAGAAATTATAATAGTTTGCTATATGCGAGGGGTTCGTTGATTGAAATCTGTCTGCCACACTAGCATATAACATCTGTGAGGCCAGATGCAATGTCCATTTTGCTCATCACGAGAGGTCCAGGGTCGAGCTCAGGACTCAGCACATATTATACATGCATTGGGCATTTGTTTGTATTGTTGATTTCACAAGAAAATGGCTGAATACCAAAAATAGATGAAGGGGCACTTGACCAAGATGTGCCCACAAAAGGGAGATTAAGACTGTTAGAATAATGGCAAGTAGGCTAAAGGTAAAGAAAGATCTGATGTTTGCAAAGCATAAGAAATACTCAAGATAGGCCTTTTATAATAGCCAGATGATGTCTTTTTCTTTCCATCTATCTATTTTAAGAGCAATTATAATGTTAATACCTGAGAAGTTCTGTGACATTCCCTCTTTAAGGTCAGACCATAGAGCAATTTAATTAAATGCTGAATTGATTCTGACAGCTAAAGGGTCTATTCTAATGGCCTAATGAGAGAGCAAAGCTACAATGGTTAATCATGTTTACTATATGCTTTCCAACATGAAGTTTTTCTAGAATATTGAATTTTATGGAAGGAAGAACCAACAGAACAACTGTATATCTTAATGAAATTCAGTGTTCCCATTAAAACAACAGTTCTCCTGAGACAAGGAGAAATGGAATTATGACAGAAAAGGTGACTTTGGGGTTACTTGCTATCTGCCTCCATTAATTTTAGTTTATATTTTTTCAGGAGATTATAATGTGTCTGTTTACATTGCTACCAGATACCATAAATCTGGAAGAGGTAAAAAGAGAAAATTCTGTAGCAATATCACAGCCAAAGCTATTTTTACTTTTATCCCAGTCAAATGAGTGCTGAGTGTCCTAACTGTGACCAACTGAAGGCAGAGCAGAGCAGATCAGCGGTCTTCAGTTTCATAGTCTCTTAGATTGAATTTACACGAATGTCAGCTTGAAAATTGAAAAATTTGAAATCATTTACTCAACTGGTCAAAACCTGTGTAGCAATTGGATAAAAACAATTAGAGAACAAACAATTACATTTCCTTATTACTCCCAAAACATAGGGTTTCTGTGAAGAATGAAAAAGGAAGTCTTTACATTGTGTTCTCTCTCTCAAAACAGTTATTGCTGAGAGCCTCAACATGTTCAGCACTGAGTGAATCCTTGAACTATCCAATAAATCATTTTATGAAGATGTAATAGCTTTCATTGACAGAATTGGGCACAGAGTGAGTGAGATTTGTAGGGCAACCAGCATCAGGCATAAGGTTGGTACCTCAATGCAAGTTACTTAGGTTCTCTGGTTCAGAGTTTTTTCCATAAAAAAAATGTGTATGAATCACAAAATCATTTATTAAGATTATAAGAGCTAATGCATGTAAAACTATTAACTGCAGTGTTGAGCACATAATAGATGCTCGGTTAATATTTATATTGTATTACATTTTTTTAAAAGGAGAAAATGCGTACATTTAAAATGACAGTTTGGACTTCTTAAAACAAAGTAGATTTATAAATATTATTTTAGCAGGTGAAACACTCCTAATGAATAGAGACAATGAAAGCGTGGTTTTAAATCAGAATCACCAACTATATGCATAAAACTGTAAGTTTCAATAATATGCCTGAGAGAGAGGTTCTGTGAATGCTCAGGAATCTGAAGGGGAGAAGGAGAATCGTGAATTTGGGTCCAAAATACAAATGAGTGGTAACCCATCACTGCATTTGAAATATACTAAACCATTTAATGCAACTCTCACACTTAAAAAATGTTTTTATTGATTTCAGGGAGAGAATGGGAGAGGGAGAAATAGAAACATCTACTGGCTGCCTCCTGCACGCCCCCTACTGGGGACTGAGCTTGCAACATGGGCATGTGCAGTGACCCAAAATCAAACCGTCACCTCCTGTTGCATGAGTGAATAGCCAATCAGCTGAACCATACTGGCCAGGGAACTTTCACTCTTAAATGCAGCTCATATTATTTTACATGCAGCTTATTCAAACAATATTTTGTATAAAAAGGGGTTAAATGGCTCTTAATTAACCTGTGAAAATATATATCTCTAATAATGTATGCATAAATGTGTGTGGGAAGATGGCTTTATGACTTCTCACTATCCTTAAATTTCTCACCAGATCTTGCAGAAATTTACATATTTATGAGGTGTTAAATATGCAATTCATATTTCACTTCCTTAATAATCAAATGTATTTTCTTCCTAATATTGTCCATAGAATATGGTGAATGATAATTACATTAATTGTAAGAGTTTTATTCCGAATGAATTTCTAAAATTTCAGTAATTCTTCTTTGGAGTAACATTTGCCCCAAACAAAAATCTATTAATTTAAAATCAGTTTCTCTTTAAACATTCTAACCTTAAAACATTTTCTTTACAGAACATTCTCCTCCCACCCAACCAAGAAGGGTGAAAAAATGGTGCTGATTAGAAACTGATTAGAAACTATGATAAGAGCTTTTCCATGTACAGATGTAGACTTAAAACAAGTCTATAATTATCAGCAGCATTTTAAATAATTTAGCAGCAAGATACTTCATGGCTTATGCCTTTATTCTATAATAACATCCCAATATTCATTATTCATAATCATTACTGTGCTTATTAGCAGAGCAATCTTCCCCCTGACTTCCTTGTAAATTCAATTTTTTGGGTATAAAGGTATACAGAACATAGAGTTAATCTGCATTATGTAACCTTCCCATTAGTGTAGATATAGTTGCTGGTTAAAAGTTGATTCTTGAGAATATTAAAGAATAAAACTGCCCTAGCTGGCTGGTTTGGCTCAGTGGATAGAGTGTTGGCCTGCAGACTAAAGGGTCCTGGGTTAGATTCTGGTCAAGGGTACATGCCTGGGTTATGGGTTTGATCTGCAGTGGGGAGCGTACAGGAGGCAGCCAATCAATGATTCTCTCTCATCACTGATGTTTCTATCTCTATCTCCCTCCCCCTTCTTCTCTGAAATCAATAAAAATATATTTTCTAAAAATCTGAATTATTTAAAAAAAAATAAGGCAATAGCATTTCTTTCAACCAAAGACTGTCTAAACCAATTACAATTTACCTGGTGCATTTATTTTGAGGGGTAAATATAATATAATTTGATAGGGAAAGTTAAAAAAACACAAAACAAGATAACATTTGTTCATGGGGGCACACTGGCATTGTAAATTTTTAAGTTGATAAGAGGCAACAAAATGTCTCAATACAGACTTTGATGTCAGAGAGATGAAAGGCGTAATTTGGACTCTGTCAATACCAGTCATGGTTTTACTTTTCTATGAGGAGGGACACTGACATTTATTTCAAAGAGTTGTTATGAGGATTCAGTGAGAATATATGGTTAAAAAATACTCAGCAATTGCTCACCACATGGAAAGGCCTTAATGTACCATCCCCATTAATACATGTACCATAACCATTTAGTGAATTATTCAACAGTTACAATGATCATAGACTCCGTAATCCCACGTATAGAAATCTTCCCAAAATAATTAATCTAAACATCAAACACTGAACAATAATCATCTTAGTGAAACAACAGAAAGCAACCTGAGTATTCAAAATTTGCTAAAAGTCAGGTACAGCATGGAAAAGTGACTCAAATGAGGTTTATTTAGTTCAGACACCTAAACTTATAGTTATCTATATACAGTATATAAAGAGCCAGGGTCTGTAACGTTCAAAATGATTGAATGGATGACTAAACACTGGAAATCAGCACTGACTGCTGCTGCTGCAAGTGCTGCGACTCAGCACTGACTGCCAAGGGGGCTTCAGATTAGGCCCAGAGAGAGGCCAGGAGACAGAAGCAGAGTCTGATCCACAGACTCCATGTCAGCTGTTGATCAGCCTTTGCCCTCTCTCTTTCCAACCTTGCCAGCAGCCATGGGGGCTGTGGATCAGCCCCCCTCTCTGATCAGGTTTGGAGATAGGCCCAGAGATGCTGACTGGCATAGAAACTGACCAATCAGAACCAAATCTGGGAAAAACTGCAAGGAGCCAATGGCTGTCTAGGAGGCGGAGCTTCTGACCCTGACTGGCATAGAAACTGACCAATCAGAACCTAATCTGGGTGAACTGTGAAGGCAGAATCTAAGATGGGGGCTGAGGAGGGATTTTAAGGGCAACAGCTGTTTGGTGTGAAGTGTAAGAAAGCAGTTCAATTTTTTAATGACTGGTTTGGCAGTATAGTGCATATGGCTGGCTATCAGTACAGATATAGGGATTATGTATCATTGTCTGCCAAGAGCATTTCCTCCTGGTGAAAAAGGCTTTTTCTCCCCATTTAAGCAATCCTATCCTATATCATCTATCTATACTAATGAAAGGGTAATATGCTAATTAGACTGGGTAGAATGGCCATCTTCTGGACGTCCAACTTCCTTCTGGACAAAGCCATTGCGGTGGGGGCCAAGGCAGAGGCAGTTAGGGGTGATCAGGCCTGCAGGGGAGGGAAGTTGGGGGCGAGATCAGGCTGGCAGGCAGAAGAGGTAGGGACAATTAGGCAGGCAGGCAGAGGCTGTTAGGGGAGATGAGGCAGACAGGCAGGTGAGCAGTTAGGAATCAGCAGTCCCAGATTACGAGAGGGATGACTGACTGCTAATTTAGGCCTGATCCCCAATTGGAGAGGCTGAGGGAACCCATCTTCCCTTCCCAACCCCCCTCCCCTGCATGAATTTCTTTCACTAGGTCACTAATTTAATCTAATAAAAGAGAAACATGCAAATTGATTGCACCTCCACTACACCCAAAGCCATGCTCACCAGCCAATCAGAATGACTATATGCAAATTAACCCAACCAAGATGGCAGCCGATAGCCAAGGAGCTGGAGCAAGCAGGAGGCTTGGTTGTCCCAGTGTTGGAGGAAGTCAAGCTTTCCACTTGCCCTGGCTGGCTATGACCTCTGCTCAAGTCAAAAAAGTTTCAATTATAGAAGATAAATAAATCCCAGATACCTGCTTCCAGCCAGCCTCACTCAGAGTTTGGGTCGCTGGGGGTCATGGCCAGCCTGAAAAAAGCCATCAGCCCCTCACCCAGGATGACTACACCCTCATGGGGTGAGGATCCCTGCTAGGGGGCTGTAGCCAGCCTGAAAACTGCCATCAGCCCCTCACCCAGGCTGTCCAGGCACTCCAGCAGGGATCCCCACCCTGAAGGGGGTGTGGCCATTTTGAAAACGGCCCTCAGCCCCTCACCCAGACTGGCCAGGCACCCCCACCAAGATTCGGGACACCCTTCAATGGAAACCAGCTGGCCCCCACCCATGCACCAGGCCTCTATCCTATATAATAAAAGGATAATATGCAAATTGACCCTAACAGCAGAACAGGGAATGACTTGTCACTATGACACACACTGACCCCTGCTGTCAAGTGAACATCCCCTAAGGGCTGCCAGGCTGCCAGAGGGATGTCTGATTGCCAGCTTAGGCCCAATCCCCCAGGGAGCGGGCCTAAGCCAGCAAGTGGACATTCCCTAAGTGGTCTCAGACTGTGAGAGGGCATAGGCTGGGCTGAGTGACACCCCCCACCCCCCCGCTGGAGTGCACAAATTTTTGTGTACCAGGCCTTTAGTAAAATTATAAATATTCTCATGATGTACTGTTATTTCTATGATAACAGTAGTATCTAAAACATATACATTATAACTGTAGTTATCCAAAAATATACCTAGGATGACTTAGAAGACTATATTGCTCAACATTAATGATACTTATGTTACTGTGATAATGTTTTTAGAAGCTTTCTTTTTCTTTTCTTAATTCAAAATAGATGTTATAATATGGTTCTACTATATGCTATAGAATAGAAGAGTAATATGCAAATTAGGCATCACTCTGCCACAAAGATGGCCACCCCCATGGCCACAAGATGGCAGTCCCTATAGCCACAAGATGGCTGGGCGGTGCCCAGTCCAGCTCAGCCCCACCACTGAAATGGTCAGGCCTGTTAGCCAGGCAGGTAATCAGGGAGGCGGGGGGCCCAAGGGGAGATCAGAGGGGGTTGGGGGTCCCCTGCCCAGGCCAGCAGCTTTTGCCAGAGGCCTCAGGCATGGGCAAGGGAAGAGCCAGTGATCAGAGGAGGCAGGGGCAGAGCTGGTGATTGGAGGGGTATGAGGGTGCCGTACCCAGGCATAATACCTTGGTCAGAGACCTCAGACCTGGGCAGGGGCAAGGTTAGAGATTGCAGGAGCCTGGGCACTGGTGGAGCTGGCAAAGAGGGGTCTGGAGATTCCCTGCCCAGGCCTGAAGCCTTGGCCAGAGGCTGCCAGTGGGACAAGGGCAGAGCCAGGGTGCAGGATCAGAGCCAGGATCACAGAGGCCTGAGCTCTGTGAAGCCGGCAATTGGAGGGGCTTGGGGTCTTCTGCCCAGGCGAAAGTATAATATGCAAATTAACCCTCACTCTGTCACAAAGATGGTGGCAGCCAGGGAGCTGTAGCAAGGCAGGAGGCTTGCATTGCCCTGGTGATGGAGGAAGCCAAGATTCCTACCTGCCCTGCCGGCCCTGAGGTCCACTCAAGGCAACAAAGTTTCAATTACAGAAGGTAAATAAACCCAGGATACCTGCTTACAGCCAGAGGCTTTAAGCAGGACCAAGGCAACAAAGTTTCAATTACAGAAGTTAAATAAACCCCAGATACCTGCTTCTAGCCTGTGGCCATGGCCAGCCTGCAAACAGCCATCAGCCCCTCACCCAGGCTGGCCAGGCACCCCAGCAGGACACCCTTCAGAGCAAGCCAGCTGACCCCCACCTGTGCACCAGGCCTCTGTCCTATATAATAAAAGGTTAATATGCAAATTGATCCAACAGCAGAACCCCTGGGAATGACTGGTCACTATGACACACACTGACCACCAGGGGGCAAATGCTTAATGCAGGAGATGCCCCCTGGTGGTCAGTGTGCTCCCACAGGGGGAGCTCTGCTCAGCCACAAGCCAGGCTGATGGCTGCAGGCACAGAGTTGGTGGCAGGAGCCTCTCCTGCCTACTCAGGAGCACTAAGGATGTCCGACTGCAGCTTAGGCCTGCTCCCTCCTGGAAAGTGGACATGTCCCGAGGGCTCCTTGACTGCCAGAGGGATGTCTGACTGCTAGTTTAGGCCTGATACCCCGGGGAGGGGGCCTAAACCAGCAGGTGGACATCCCCCGAGGGGTCCCCCAGACTGTGAGAGGGCATAGGCTGGGCCGAGGAACCCCCTCTACCCCCGAGTGCACAAATTTTTGTGCACCGGGCCTCTAGTTTATAATAAATGCAATTGAAGCATTTGAACGTTCTGACTTGTTTCATCTCCCAAACAAGTGAGGTGGTTTTGATAATGTTGGGTGACCCATATCAGAGATGGCTTGGTAAAGAATGGCCCGTGGTAAGTCCATCTGGCTGCTTGTCAGTACAGCCTGTGAGATAGGAAGGATTTTTACTTAATTAACTGGTTGGAGGAAAAACCAAATGAAGAATAATATTTCCTGACCTGCGCCAATTATATGCAATTCCAATTTCCGTGTCCATAAATAATGTTTTACTGAAACACAGGCAGGTCCATTTATTTACAGACTCTAAGGCTGCTTTTGCCCAACAGTGACAGAGTTTGAAGTAGTTGCAACAGAGATCATATAGCTACAAAGTCTAAAATATTTCCATATGTCCTTCACAGAAATGGTTGCTGGCCCTTGCTGTAGGGATCACTTTAACTAAAAACTGGTAGAAGTCAGATATGCCTAGTGTAATCTGTAGTTCTGTCCAGCGTGGAGGTTCTCGTATTCTCTGATAGCTGCCTGCATACAAGCAGTGAGTGAGGAACCACAAATTTATAAATAGCAAGACAAATTATATATCCAAGGAGCCTCAAAAAACCAAGACAAGGAAACTGGCTACAAATAAGAGGAAATACAAGAAAGGCTGGAGAATGAATAGCCAGCATAATGCATAGCTTTTTCTGTCCCATCCTCCTTCCTTTTATTTTTAAAGGAGCTAAGGGTGGGCAGTTTTAGTTTGAACCAAATGGAAATGCTGTTTTCTAGGTCAAAAACCACTGGGTTCTGGTCATTTCATTCAGTGCAAGTAAGTAAACTTTGGGGACAAAACTGCCAAGGCAAATTCTGACAAATTCAATTTGGCCACAGTAACTCCCGATTTAGAAATAGATTAAATTATCTCATATCAGCACATTTTAATGGAAGTTAGGTGCTCTAGATTGAAAATGTTCAAAAAGTTTTGTATTCCAAGGCTTCGATCAGATATTTTCTTTTGACATTTGAAGGATGCATATATGCATCTTACTGGATTGTCATTGATTATAACTTTCCATCTCACACATAGTTCAATGTGAATTTGGTTATTTAAAAGTTCACTTGATGGGATGGTTGAAAAACTAAACTATTCTGGTCATAAGAGAAAATAACTTATTTTACTTTTCAAAACTAACTTAATATGGGGGGATGGGGTCTGCCCTTTAGGTCTAGACGCAGGAATATGAGAAGTGGCTAAGGTAAATGTGGACTGTTTTTAATATGCTAGCAATGCATATTATAAATCAAGGGAAGGTGGGAAGACTTACATTGTAATTGAAGTAGAGCCATAGAAAGATTTGTTTGTTAAGAACAAAGTAACAAAAGGATGGTATTAAACAGAATATTAAGTGATATCCTTTGCTGTTGAAGGGGTCAAAACAAACCTCCCCAACAGGTAAATTATTTGTCATGTGGACTATTTTAATCTGATGGCAATTGAGATGCACTTAAAATGAACTTTTACCTCTCCCATAAAGAAGTTAAATTGGGGATCTTGCACACAAGAAGAGTTCCTACCAGAAAAACATTTTATGACCTCTCTGTATACCAGGGCATATAGCTAATTACTGAACACCTGGTCTTATCACCCTGTGAATTACCTTCTCCCTTCTGAAGCCTCAGGACCCTATCTCTTTCCCTGGCTTGATATTGCAGATATGCCTCATTTGACCTTTCTATTTTTGAACCTCTTATGCATGTGGGATTCCAATATGTACAAAATTAAATTTGATTTTCTCCTGTTAATCTGTCTCATGTCAATTTAATTATTAGTCCAGCCAAAAGAACCTTTGAGGGAAAGAATGCTGCAAATCATTTTTAATAATTCTTGATCTAAAACCCAGGAATACTTTCATGATTATGTGAGAAGTTCAATAATGAATAGCTGGAACTGTGTGTAAAAAATAAAATATAAACCTATCCTAGTTGAGAAGAAATTAACTTTGTCAAACAGGGACAAACAAAACCTTTAACTAAGCTTAAATCATTCTATTTGTTGCAAATTTGGCCCCGTTTAGAACTTTTACTCAGTAACAGATCTGCAGAATAAAATATATGATATGTGACTTCAGTCCCTGAGGATTCAACTGATCCATCAGCTTATCCTCTCTGACTTGTTTCTCCTTCTGGGATAAGAGTGTTCTTGGTGTATTATTTCTACATCTCCTACAAACTCAGAGCATATATCCCGGAGATTACTGTGGGGGAAAACAATAGTAAAAACTGTCACCACAAAATCAGAAGTAGTAAAAAAAGTTTTCCTCAAATAAAAACGTGAATCTTCCCATTCAAATATCTCATGATGATGTCTAGCAAATACACAATAATTTCCATTTTAATTTCAACTTTATGGTACTTTTAATGTCAAAGCATTAAATGCACGTATTAAATCCTCGTATGGACTTTATCATCAAAGAAAATGCCTGTCCTTTGTATGTGCAAAAGACATAAACTTCTTTAGGAGTGAAATGTTCTTTGGCAATGTATTTATATTTTTCAGAGCTACTTGCTATCTAAACTAATAAAAGCGAAATAGTAAAATTAACCGTTTCTCCGAGACAGGGTAAGCCACGCCCACCAGCCAATCAGAGCGGCTGTATGCAAATTAGCCCAGCCAACATGGCGGCCGTCACTCACGGACCTGAGTAAACGTTTAGGCAGCGTCCGTTGCAGCAGGAGCGAAAGCGATACTGTTTTCGGCCCTTGGCGGGCAGGCTCCAAAACATGTTTCAATAATGTTACAATCATAGAATCCTCGGGAGCTGAAGGGAACAGCAGCCTGGCCTGCCTTACTAAGAGTAACAAAGTCTCATTATAGACGCTGCGCTGCGAGGGGAAGCAGAGG
This sequence comes from Murina feae, assembly GCA_004026665.1. NCBI lineage: Eukaryota > Metazoa > Chordata > Mammalia > Chiroptera > Vespertilionidae > Murina > Murina feae. The sequence goes on from PVJC01047150.1 coordinate 12,905, forward strand.
AGATTTCGTTGCCTCAGCCCACCTCAGCTTAAAGGAACAGAAACCTGCGTCCAGCCGGCCTTGCTGGGACATTGGGTCAATGGGAGCTGTGGGCAGCCTTAAAGCCCCTCACCCAG
>PVJC01047151.1:0-13028 GCA_004026665.1 Murina feae
CAGCGTTTCCAAAAGGAAAGGGAACTCATTCTTCCCGAAGGCCAGTCGTTAGGTGAGACTGGCAGCCCTTCGGATCTGGGGTGAGGGCAGGGTGGATTTTAGGAGCGGGGTTGGACCTTGGGACTGGGGCGAGGCGTGGTCTCTGGCTCTCCCTTTGTATTTGATTACCACTCTGCGTCCTAGGGAAGTTTCTTTAGAAGCGAAAGAAAGATTCTTGGTTATTGACCATAAGGCACAAAAACAAGTTAGTTACCTCCTGCACTGGCAATAAACCGGGCCTCAGGGAGGAATTAAAAGATGACATTGTTCGTGCTTCCTTCTTCGGTTTACTGAAAAGTGCCTTAGAGAACAGTGACTTTTCTCTGACCCCTGCTCACTATCCTGCAGTTGTTTTCAGTTAGCTTTACCTGTATTTCTGTTGTCAAATTATGTTGGAGTTGACACTAACCAGAGAGAGTGAGAAAAGGCAGTTGAGAGGGTGGAAGCTAATTGTTTCAAGTCCTTTGTCCTGCTTTCGGGTCTGTACACATTTCTCCTAGAGTTGCTTGCCCTTACTTTCTCCATTCCTGTGGACACCGCGGTGGGGAACCGTTCTTTAGGGATGTCAGACTTTTGGTCTTGCTCACCTCTGTTAGCGACTTCTCAGGCTTGATTATTTACCAGGTCATTGAACTTTCTCTGCTCTGATGCTTGCATTTGGCCTCCTGTTTTTCTTGGCCTGTCTTTACCTTTTCTCCTCAAATCTTTGCCACCCATATCTCTACAGAGTGTAATTAAATTCGTAAAATAGCCCCTTTTTACTAAAGGAAAAATAGGCTTGCATGTTCAACATTTAATTTTCATTTCTTCTTGTCACATAGGTAGCATAGATCTTCCACACACCTGTTGTATCTGTACAAACATGCAGTTTATTATTAATTATAGAGCTAAAGACTTCAGTTTATGCTTTGGGACTTTAAAACTATGATTCCTGCTTCATCTAATGTTATAAATATTTAAACTTTGGCAATGAATCTTAAAGAAAACATAGAATGATTTATTCTCTGAGAAGAGGCCACTGTTAAGAAGTTTGGCACAATGCATTTTTCTTAGCTTTTGTAAGACAAGCCAACTCCTCAGCTCATGCACGTTACTGGGGTAAATGACATAGGGCTATTGTGACTCTGCATAAAAATATTACTAACCTCAAGGATTTTAGAGAAGCAGGCCGGTGAAGGAGTGAAATAAATATACTAGCAACATCCAAAATTAAAAACAGATAGAGCCTAGAGAAATGTTTCTGCCAACATGCCTTATGATTTATTACTAGAAACCATTCCCAAATCTGGAAAAAATATTTAAAATCTGCACTTGAGGTAAACTGAGGGCCTACTTAAATTGCTTAGTTACTATTAGAGTAAACTCATGACATTTTCATATTTTGAAACAACTATAGTGTTATATAATATATAATGTATACCACCATGAGATACACACATCAAAATAAAACTTGGAAACAATGCCACATAGAGGTGTAGGTATGTGTGGCCTGTAAACCCCACTTACTAGTGAGTTGATTAATGTCTTGACTGCCAGTACCCAAAGACTAGACTCAACACTATATTTCATGGCTCCTTATGATCACTGAAAAACAATGCTAGAATGTTAAACCCACAATTAAAATAAGCATATAAATAATTTTGCCATTTTTTAAGAATTACTCCATTGTGAGACATACAGGCAGGCAAAGTCTTGGTTATGGATCTGGACAGCGAGAGAAGTATTACCTAGAACCCCATCATGCTCTACCAATATCCCTCATGATATCAGTTGATACCTTGGAACAGATCTTCAAAGCTATAAATGGTTAGAAATGGACCTCAGATCTTTCCATACACTATTGAGACCCATTGTCGGGAGGAACTTTTACTAGACGCTCCTAAGTGATAGTCTAGTTTACTGTTGGGAATAAGTGTGTTAGTGGGACCTTAAGAGAAACATGGAGCTCCAAGAAATTACAAACTTAACTCACTACAAACTCTTAAATGCCAAAAAATATCCACCTTGTCCTGATTAATTTTAAGTGTTAAACCTCTCTAATCGGGGGAGACTTTATAAGCCCAAATATCTAAAAGCCAAAAATAAAACACTACAGATAAAAGGAACATATTAGACTAAGAGAACTAGACTGCAACTAGAGTAAACTCTCATCAGCTCCCAAGGATTTTTGCCAAGGGTTACCCAACCTACTAAAATCCAAGATAAATAAAAACACTGGATTTTTTTATGTGAAATTTCTTTATTATAGAAATATTTCCTTCAAGAAAAGCACATCTGTTATAGGTATACCATCTCTCTGAGCCCAGTCCCCAAATCTGGGATCTATAGATTCTTTGAATTACTAATCATCTATTTTTCTCTACTTAGCTTATTAAAGCATTCAAAGGTGACATCCTGTGATTCCCAGGAACTCAAATTGTGAACACTATATTGAGAGGAAAACTCACTTTCAAATTCTTGTGACTCTGGCACCAGAGCCACTCTCCTCTGCAGTATTAGACACTTGCAACTGTGCTCTTAATGAGTTACAAAAGAAGGGGTGGCAAAACTCATTTAACTCAGAAATGGGGAGAATGGAGAAATAGAATTTCATTTGTACATTGTAGGAACTCACAACTTATATAATCAATATGGGATTAAAATGCTAACAGTATTGTCAAATATATAACACAATTTGTCACAATGATAGTGGATGAAAACTCATTCCCCCACTCCACAATTTAGCAAGCACCCTGACAATTTGATTGAATTTGTGCCTTTTCCCCCTCCCAGTTTCCCATTATCTAATAGAGGTCACACATGAATAGTGGAAAAGCCCAAAACCCTTACTTCAAGGTTGAAAAGGAGAATAAGGGCCGGGGGAAAAATAAACCCAAGTAATTACCTCATTTATACACACAGGCTCATTAAGGTTTCTTTGCCTTTACTTCAAGATGAAAACAAAGATATAATTGATTCATTCAGCTGTTGGATTTGCTAATCATTACAAGTTAGTGTTCATCATTGAAATAACTAGCTCTTTCTCAATTACTAGGTCTCTTCAACTCTCTGCTTCACTGTGTATGAAAATGCCTGCTTTCTTCATCACTATTTGTGAATAACTCCTGGGAAAAAGCTGAAATCAAGTCTCTGATTAGATAACAGTAACCCTAATTAGTAAACAAAATTAAAGTTTATTCTTACTGAATGTTTAATTATTTGGACTTCCAATAATTTGTTCTCAGAAAAAGGCCAAATATAGAAGCACCCAAAGAACTAAAAAATGCATTTGCCTTTTACCTATGAAAACAATCACTCACTGAAAAATTGTCAGGCTGCTTGGGTGTTTTCCTCCTCACCCATCTCCATAAGGGCCTGTGGCTCAATATGCATTATGAGTGTTTGCTATTATGGTGATCCTATGTGGAATTGTTTGGCTTTGATTCAGAATTAAACGGTGATTTATAAAGTGCCCATGACCTCATTAGCATATTTGTAAAGATTTTGACAGGAAGCTAAAGAGGCAAGAGGTGGCTGTCAAGACTGTATTGATCCAGTTGAAAGAAAATTTCAGTATGACAGTTAGTGGAGTGCAAATTCCAGGAGAGGTTTCAAAAGCATAAAAACAATAAATTAAATACATTCCTTTGAAAGAAATGTCTCATTTAGTAAAAACACAGATTTATTCAATGATTTGATATAATACAATAAGTTGTCTTAGAGCCAAAACTGTGATGTGTGTAACAGAACATGCCCATCAAGGCATATGGACACTGGATTTACTATTCTTCCTTTAAGACGAAAGACTTTCACATGTGGATCAAGGGGTTCGAGTGTTCCCACCCATCAGGAAGGGGGGGCTGGGGCAGGAAAGTGGAGGAGGGGGACATGGGTGCATCCTCTGGTGCTTCTGGTCACCTGGAGGATGCAAAGTCCCCATGTCAACCGTAGGCACTGTGGGCAGCAGCAAGGGCGGGGAAAGCAGCTCTGTCACACTAGAGACCCCGAAGTCAAATGATTGAGCAGCTGACAGTTAACAGGATTTCCTCTCTGTGGACGTGTAGCTCCAGCCTCCCGGCTTCTTAAGCTGACAAGTCTCATTAGAACCCTTGGCAGTTCTCAAAGGGGTTTCTAACGCTGGGCCTCTTATACAAGTTTCGTTTGGCCAGAGTGGTTTCCTACTCTTCCATCATTTATCTACAGGGATAGATCGAAGGACCTGGAGACTCCGAGATACCCAGTCCCCCCTGCAGACGGGAACCAAGGGAAAAGAATGACTCTCAAACTGTCAGAATTTGCTTCAAAAACTGTATTCAATGTGGAAGCAATACATTCCGAAGTGAAGGTGAAAGAAACGCAAGACAACCTCCCACATTTTGATATTATTATCCATAAATGTATGTTACAGACCAAGCCAATTTTTTCCTCCAAAGTTTAGTTGCTGTCATTTGCAAGCATCCTAATGATCCTGATTTAAAAACCAATTTCCTATTTTAAACTGTGATTGTCCTTTGACATAAAAATAAATGTAATGGGACAGGAACACTAATCAGCTCTTTTGTTGGCAGGGAAGGAACGCTCCCAGGCCTTAAGGAGCGGTCCTCCAACCTTGGCCCAGGGAAGACTCGTAAAAGCACTAGAAAAATGCTGAGTATCAGGCCCAGTCATAGAAACTGAGATCCAGTGGGTTTGGGCTGTACCTCAGGAATCTTTTTAACAATGAAACCCAGGTGATTCTAATGTAGGTGGGCCACAGGTCTCTCAAAAACACTGGCTTAGAGAAGGTGTTTTCAGAGGGTAATTAAGCAATTAAAATTCTATTATTATGTATACACATGAGCCAAAAAAAATCTCAAGTGCTTGTCTTATAAATTCTCACAGTGCAACTCTGAGATGGGCAGAAGGCAGGAACTAACATTCTATAGACAAGGTTAGGCGATTTACTCAAAGTGGTTTAACAAATGCACGTTTGAACAGCTGCTGGAGCTAGCGTCTCTGGCCTCCTGAGCCCTGTGCTCTCTGTACAAGGTCTATGTTTCCACAGTTATAGAACATGAACTGCATTCCGTGCTATCTGTTCCTCTGAAATATTATATGATATTCGTGGTACATCTACTGTGTAGATGCGCATATCACGTCAAGTGTCTCTAATGATAATCTAACTTGGAAATCCTGCTGTTGTAGAGGCAGCAGCCTGGGTTGGCCACCATGACTTTTACATCCACTACTCACTCTTGAACCCTCAAAAGCCTGCATTCATTTCACCACTTCGTTAAAACCGCTCTCACCAAGGTCACTCACAATTTTTGTTGTTGCAAAATCCAAAGGGCAGCAGGACAGCATTTGGGTCAAGGTTCTGGAACATAGTGTTCTATCTGGTTTCCTACACTGTAATTCCTTTTTTTGTTGCTTTTGTTTTTTGGTTAATCTTTGCCTGAGGATATGTTGTTTTCCATTTATTTTTAGAGAGAGCGGAAGGGAGGGGGAGGGACAGAGAGAAAGAGAACCATCGATATGAGAGAGACGGGTCAATTGGTTGCCTCCTGCAGGTGCCCTGACCGGGGCTGGAGATTAAGCCTGCAACGGAGGCACATGCTCTTGACCAGAACTGAACCTGAGACTCTTCAGTCCTCTAACTATTGAACCAAAATGGCTGGGCCTGCAATGTAATTCTTGAGGTGACAAAGACTTTTAACAAGGGACAACTCTACAACTTCATTAAGAAATGAGAAAGGGTGAAACAAGTAAATCAGAAAATCTGAGGAATTCCTGAGCGATTAACAACAAATTGATAGGACTGAGGGAGAATAAGAATGGAGAAACCCCATGCAGATAAAAGATGCCAGAGGTTTCAATGACTCTGAAGAGTGAAGAACTAAAAAGATATTCTAACAGCTTTGCCTGAACTGTGCCTCCCCAATCTCCCACTAAGGTGAGCAGCACTACTTACAGATAGTTCCTGAGAACTGTTCTCCAAAACAAGTGGGCAGTCTTTGGTAGGGTAATCTTTGTAGGAGAGTCTTTTTTAGGAACAATGGGGCCTAACATGTCATTATTGAGACAATAACATAAATACCAAGAACTACTAATGCTAATAAAGAACCTAATTATGTACCAGATATCATTCTAAGCAGCTTACGAGTATTGGCTTGTTTAATCTTCACATTAACCCTGTCAGGTAGATTCTGCTACTTTCCCCATTTAGGCAGAGTCATCAAGCGACACGCCCATGGTGACACAGTTAATGCAGGGCAGAGCTGCGAGCTGCAGACGTCTGTGTGTTTTAGCCAGTATGCAACTGTGAGTCTCAATAGCAATCACAGGGAAAAAAAGAGGCAAAGCAGCTAGGCCCAAAGGAGAAGAACACGAGCCACTGTACAGCACGGACACTTTATGCGGGGAATTGGGTGAGACGGTGTTTGGCCTGGTTATAGATGCAGAACATCTAAGAAAACCCAGAGTCACTTCTTAGCCTAGTCCTTCATGCCAAAATATGTATAATAAGGAACAACAGATCAATGAACATTCTGAATGCCTGATCCCAAGGAAAAAGAAATAATATAGAGTATAAAGAGAATTTTAAAGCATTCTTCAGTACTCTCAGGGATACAAAAGAATATTTAATCCATTAAAGAAGAAAAGTCGACTAATAAAGAAGAGCAGTCAGAGGAGGACAAGTTCTTAGAAATTAAATATAGGATATTAAAATTAAAAAATCTAGACTAATAACCTAAAAGATTATTCAAGACAGTCTTTTAAAACAGAGGAAAAAAAGACAAATAACTTGAAGAACTAAAGGACATGAAAAATTATTGTAAGTTCAACATCTGTCTAAAGACATTTCAGAAACATAGAACCAAGATAATAAAATAAGGAATAATAAAAGAAAATTTTTCTAAATTAAATAAAGGCACAAGACTCACATTAAGAGGATCTTTCAAATGCTGATCAGGAAAATAATTTTGGTAATAAGAAAAAGACATTAATAAATAACCTTCAGGTGCCCTGAAATAAATTTAAATATAAGTGCATGATATAATAAAATGAATAATGTGGAAGAACATAAGAGTAGTCCAACAGACATAGGAAATCCCACTGTCTGAGGTATTAATTATCCTAAAATTGTTCCACAATTCAATAAAAATCTTAGTAGAAATATCTGCAAAACTTCAAAAGATGGTGATAAAATTCATATAGAAGAATAAAGGACAAAGAATAACTAAGATAATTTTGAAGAAGAAGTTGCCTACAAGCTATTAAGACTTAATATATAAATATAGTAGGCTAGAGGCCTGGTGCACGAATTTGTGCACCAGTGTGGTTCCTCCTGTGGGATAGAGCCAAAACCAGTTCTCCGACATTCCCCAAGGGGTTCCGGATTGTGAGAGAGCACAAGACAGGCTGAGGGACCCCACTGGTGCACAATTGAGGCCGGGGAGGGATGCAGGAGGTTGGCCAGCCAAGGAGGGACTGTGGTAGGGCTCCAGGGCATGTCTGTCCTGCCTCACTCAGTTCAGACCAGCCAAACCCCAGCAGCAAGTTAACCTATTGGTCAGAGCATCTGCCCCCTGGTGGTCAGTGCACATCATAGCAAGCAGTTGAGTGGCCTTAGCATATCATTAGCATATTACCCTTTCATTGGTTGCATGGCTGACTGATCAAATGAACACGTAGCATATTAGGTTTTTATTTTATTATAGGATAAGACCATGTGGTATTGACATAGAAGTGGGAGGCCAATGAAACAGAATAGAGAGAATCCAGAAATGTGGAGATTCAATATACTACAAAAGTGGGATACAATCAGTGGGGAAAAGATAAACTAGACAATAAAATTTTCTAGAAAAAATGATTTTCCATGTTGAACAAAATAATGACTTCTGCTTCACAAAACACAGAAGGTTAATTTTGGGTTGAATAAAAACCAGAATGTGCCCTGTGAACTTTAAGGCTTTTATTTAGAAGGTAACATATTGGAAGATGTTTGGAACATAGTAAAGGTGACCTGATAAAAATAAGCTTTGAACAAGCAATTTTATTTCTAGGTACATAACCTAGAAGAATTGGTATCTATACATGCAAGGAAACAAGAATTATTTTATATATTAAAAAAAACTAAGAAAAAAATCTAAAATAAATAAATATATTGAAGTAGCTACATGCCTATATAAAAAAAGAAAAATAAGTAACATTGAACTATATAAAACTATATACTGTGCATATAAATGTTTTAAACAGTATCTTAAAAATGAAGATTAATATGCATACTATTATTCCATGTATATGAAGTTTCAAAAATCATCACTTCATATTATTTATGGAAATATATGAGTATAGTGAAAATATAAAATCACGCATAAGAAAGAAACAAATCAAATCAGGAGAGCATCTTCCTCCAAGGAGGGTAAAAAGTGAATGGGACCAGGAAAAGCTAAATCTATAATGCTTTATCGTATCTGTAATATTTTATTGTATCTGTAATATTTTCTTGTATTTATAACCACAATGGATGTTTACTATATTATTCTCTGTGTTTAAATGCGTGTTGACAATATTCCGTGAGAAATTTAGCTATCAAGACAAAAAGACACTGAACTTATTAAAGTGAATAATGTGTTTTCCCATAACAAGTCAGCTTCTCTAGCACCTGGGAATGTCTCAGCAGGAAATGTCTAATAGTAATTGTTTGCACAAATGCTTTAATATGCCCTGAACGAGAATATATCCTCCTATAATGATTATGAGTAAGCACTTTATATTTCAAGGGCCTCCAGGGAGGAAATTCAAGTGGAAAGCCCCATCCAACTGTCCACTCCCAGTCTCTGAGACTATCTGCTACATTGAGCAGTAGCAGAGGAGTAATTCTCACACTCTCAGAAGGGATTTAGACATCTTTGGTCTTATATTTCAATTAATAAATGGGACTATCTATTGAAAAAACACTACTCCAGGGACCAGAGATAAGTGAAAAAAGTAGGAGTGGGAGAAGGCAGTGTAGTTCTTTGAAGCTTGATACCTATCCCTTCACATAATAGTAAATGTGATGGAGTCATTATCATTCAGAGACACAGAAAATATTGAGAACACACCACTAAGGTCCGAAATGACGCGTGAGCACCACAGATGATCTCTGAGACCCACTAAAGCCCAGACATCCCAGGAGTAGACCTTTAAATGGGCTCTACGAACCCATGAAAAAGGAACCCAAGAACCTCATGGCTAGCCACCTTTAGAACAGCTCTGCTCTTGCCCATCAATGAACGCTCACACTCTGGATCCCAGAGAAAGGTAAGCAGGAACTCACAAATACACACCTATGGAAGGACATTTGCCGCTCTTCCTTGTATCAGTTTGGATTTGAAATAATGCTGTGTTCTTCATATTCGTACATTCCCAACGTGTTTGTCGTGTGGTATAGGGAAGAGTCCCTAAGGTGAGGGGCAGTAACAGGATAAAGTGCAGAAATAGAATTTTCAGGGACGGGGATGCTTCCCAGGGACATTGTTTGGCTGCAGTGGAGATCTCAGCCACCACCGTTCCTTTGTAGTAGAAGGCTTGCTTTCCCTGGCCACAATCAAGTGATGCTTCGGAGCTTAACTCGGCAGCTAATTATTCATTCAATACAAAAAGAAACAGTCTCACAACTTTTCCCCAGTTCTCTGGTGAAAACAACACACAGAGGGCCCTGTTGAGGTTGTCTAGCTGTTTTACACTGAAAGGGTGAGCAAAGACTTCTACCTCAGTTTCCATTTCCCTTACTGTAATCCTATCGAGCAGTAAGTAATTCCAGTGGGGCAAGACTACTGGCCTGGCTGCCTCCTGGTCTCTGCGGTGCTTGCTAAAATATATATGGTGACCCCTACAACTACGGATTATGATTTAATAGGTATGAGGTGGGGCCGAGAATCTACTTTTTTCCCCTACATTCTATAGGTTATTTCAGGTATAGCTAATTTGGGGGGTGAACATAGAAGAAAAAGACAAAAAAAAAAAACCTATAAATGCTTAAAGTAGAGGTTTAAGGTGCACATATTTTTATCATAAAATTTTTGTCAAGAGTCCTGACAGGTTTGGCTCAGTGGCTGGAGCGTCAGCCTGCGGACCAAAGGGTCCCAGGTTCGATTCCGGTCAAGGGCATGTACCTTTGTTGCGGGCACATCCCCAGTGGGGGGTATGCAGGAGGTAGCTGGTCGATGTTTCTCTCTCATTGATGTTTCTAGCTCTCTATCCCTCTCCCTTCCTCTCTGTAAAAAAATCAATAAAATATATTTAAAAAAATTTTTTTTTGTCAAGAGCCTTCAAGTGAAGGGACTTGAAAAAATGATATATAGCTTTCACACATTTTTATTTTGACATTCAATATTATATTATAAGCAGTTTACTGAAGCTGGCCTGTACAGCTTTGTGAGGGTCAATTATAAAGTTTTCAGGAATTTTGCCATTGAGTTGTTAAACTTCTGGTAGCTTTAAATCAACTATGAGGAAAATATTTACACTATGAAAGTCAGGAAATGCTACAAATCAGGGGGTTTTCTTCCCAGGGTTCTTGTTACAAATTTATCATCTACCCTACTGGTTGTAGAGGACATAAGAAATAGTGTATTATAGATATAAACATTTTATATGGTTCTATTTCATCACTCTTTTAAATGTATTCAATTGAAACTAACACCAAGAATATTTGATACCCACCAATCATTATCCACTTGAAAAACACAGGACAATCTTTTTTATAATGCAGCAAAATTTTACATTATCCCATTTTCTTCTTGAACTCAGTTCTTTTCCTCATCCATTAGACATTTTTATTCAAATATATATTTTAAGCTTGAAAGTCTATATTTATTCTCCCATCATGTTTCTCTATAATAGAATAAGTACAGAAATTAAAATCAGATTTTTAATGTTCTATGATCATAAGGCTCTACATTTTAAATGGTTTTTTTCTGGATTGAGATATCAGTACTATTAGTAGTAGTAGACAATTGATCAAAACAACATAAAAATAACTTAATTACTAATTATAAAAAGCATTCTCTTGGAAATGCATTTTTTAAAATTTTTTTTATTGATTTCAGAGAGGAAGGGAGGTAGAAACATCAATGATGAGAAAGAATCATTGATTGGCTGCCTTATGTATGCCCCCCACTGAGAACTGAACCTGAAACCCAAGCATGTGTCCTGACAGGGGCTTAAACCCTGACCTCCTGGTTCATAGGTCAATGCTTAACCACTGAGCCATGGTGGCCTGAGTGGAAATGCATTTTTTTTAACGTATTTTATTGATTTTTTCACCGAGAGGAAGGGAAAAGGATAGAGAGTTAGAAACATTGATGAGAGAGTAGCATCGATCAGCTGCCTCCTGCACACCTCCTACTGGGGATGTGCCTGCAACCAAGGTACATGCCCTTGAACTGAATTGAACCTGGATCCACTGAGCCAAACCAGTCAGGGCTGGAAATGCATTTTTTAATAGAATGGATAGGACTGTTAAATTCAGTTTATGTGTTCAAGGATTAATATTTTCTATTTTAGAAGGATAATGCTCCAGCCTAAACTTTATTACTTTTCCTTAGAAACATTGTGGGGGGCGGGGGAGGGGGGGCGGGGGGAGGAAGAGGGGTGAGAGAGGAACATCTTCCTACTAATTAGATAGAAATAAAAAGAATTCAGTAGTATTCCTTGATTCTCTAAAACCTGCCTCAGCTACAAGCCAAAAATTAAATGATCAACTTGTCAAGAAGAATTCTTTGATGTAATAGGATCATTTGGTTAGGTTCTCTTTCCATTGCGTTAATAGCAAATACTTGGGAAACTATTAAATTTCTCAGGATTTGCCCATAAAATTGGGCATTCCCTTTCTCACTATCAACTTCAATATTTCTGCTCTTTAATTTCTCTCTGGAGGTTTTCCTACTCTGCCAGTGCAGCATGGTAAGAAGATGTATGGGTGAGAACAATGACCTCCTTCTCTTTTTGGATATGTGGAAAGGGTGACTTTGAAAAGAGAGGCAAGAAAGAAGAACCTACTTATGAGAAGAATTCTCAGACTGACCCACACCAGAATGGAAACTGAAGACGTGAAACTTGATTTCCATAAAACTATGCACGCTCTCATGCTCCAGAAACAGTCTTCAGATATGTCCAGGAGGAAATGAATGCACCCCACTCTGAGGACTGCTGCTCTGTATTCAAACATGCACCTCAGATTGGCCTGATCTCAGCCGACCTGTGTGCCTGGCCATCCACCTCCCAGTGCTCTCTCTTCAGAGGCATCGTAGCCCCATTTCTCCTTTGACTCCTTGAGTGATGCACACAGCACCTTTAGAGCTAAGTGTTTAAAGCTAATATGGGTCTGACTCTATAAATTATAAAACTCACTTTCTGACGAACAAATAATTATACACAAGTTTAACGTCATTGGTCACAGAGACAAAGCCGAATTTCTAGGTTTAATTGGGTGATCCCAATATCTGTTGTAATCTTAAATTTTTTTTCAATTCTTTTACCAGTTTTTCTTTCTTCCTTCCCCAAATCTTCCTCCTTTATAGTAAGACTAGGGGCCCGGTGCACAAAAATTTGTGCACTCGGGGTGGAGGGAGTCCCTCAGCCCGGCCTGTGCCCTCTCACAGTCTGGGACCCCTCAGTGGATATCCTATGATGGCTCCAGTCTGCCAGGCACCTTCTGTGTGTGTGTGTGTGTGTATGTGTGTGTGTGTCACCACTGGGGACCTGCCCCCAGCCGCATCTGAGGCTCGGAGCAGTCCTCCTGTATGTGTCTACCTGCTGGGGACCTGCCCCCAGGCATACTGTGGAGGCTTGGAGCAGGCACCCCTCTATGTTGATCTCTCAGACTCTTGCCCTCCCCTGCATGTTGTTCTCTTTTTTGAGCTGTGACCAGGGCTGGGTGCGGCCTGCCTCCCAAGCTTGCCTACTGCCCATCTTCCTCCAGCCACCAGAAAGCAGGGAAAACCCCGCCTCGTGGTCAGGCCAGCCTTTTCCTGCTCCCT
>PVJC01047152.1:0-13019 GCA_004026665.1 Murina feae
TCTAGCGAAACACAGGTTTGAAACAATATAACAATCATAGAATCCTCCGGAGCTGAAGGAAAGAGCAGCCGGGGCCTCACCACTAAGTAACACTGTGTCATTATAGACGCTGCGAGGTGAAGCAGAGAGGAGGCTTCCTTAGTAGTTAGTAGGCCGCCTTAAAGGAACAGCATCAATTATAGGAGATAAACCGCAGAAATCTGCGTCCAGCCAGCCTTGCTGGGACATTGGGTCAATGGGAGCTGTGGGCAGCCTTAAAGCCCCTCACCCAGGCTGGTCAGGCACGCCAACAGGTGGACATCCCCCGAGGGGTCCCAGACTGTAAAAGGGCACAGGCCGGGATGAGGGACTCCCTCCACCCCGAGTGCACAAATTTTTGTGCACCGGGCCCCTAGTATATATATAAAGATAGATGGCATCTAGACCTCCATTTATACTCTTGCCTTGGGCTCCGTAATGTTAGGGACAGGCCCAAGTTCCGTTTTGTTTTTTAATCACAAGAGCTAAAAAATAATGTGTACTTAATGTAGAGTAATAGAATTTTGCCCTAATTTCTTACCTTTGTTGCTATTATTTGCGTTTGTGTTGATGAAAGTGAAAGTGGAACTCTATTTCTAGATTATCATGTATATGAGCCTCTTATTAACTGTTTAAGAGATATTTTAAATAGTTTTCTAAAGAATGTCATAGAAATATTCATTTATTTTGTTTGGTTCTTCTATGGAGTGCCATGTTTCATATGAGAAGATTTCTCTCCTGCATTTGAATCAAAGAAATGCTGTGACTCGTCAGAATGTGATGCAGGTGGAGGGGTTATGTGTGCGTCATAATCTGTGTATCTTCATTTCTTGGCAGCTTTGTTGTCCAGTAGAAGAAAAACTTAAGGAACAGCTGAAATCTGTTTCTTATCATCATATTTTTCCAGAGAATGGAGCAAGTCCTCCTGTCATCTCTTGGCTCAGCATCCATCTACGCCGTTCGTTCTGGGAGATTTCCCTTGAGATAAAATGTTGAAAGACAGCTTCATTCCTTTCGTGCTCCAGTTCTCTGCATAAGACCTGCTCCATAAGTGCACATCAGTAGAGTAGGATTGTACGTGGTCCAATTCTCAAGTGATCTATTTTAAAATTTTAATTTATAAAATAAAAATACTTTATTTAATCCTTTCACCATACTATAACCCAACGATGCTAGCTGTCCTGTTATTTATCTTTTCCTGTGTATTCTGTATAAATCTGGTTCTTTAAATGATGAAAACGACTGTAAGGAAAAATTGCATTTCCAGAGGATGTATATATATCGTGCAGGGCACTTCTGAACAATCCTAAACCATGGCAAGTCATTATGACAAGAGACAGAGGATTATCTGGGAGAAAAGGACTTCAGTCAAGTCGATGGCATTTATGACTTTGTGCAGTGATATGGTCCTTTATCTGAAAAAAAAAAGTATTAGCTGCAATATTCTGGATGCATTCCCTGTTGGTCCATGGTATGTTGCCTCTCTAAATCCTGCCAGTTCAATTGCATTCATTGTCCTAATACACTTCCTATCAGGAATGGTTGTGTTGATGTGCCAGTTAAAATAGCTGTTGCATCTGTAGTCTGAGAAGCTGTGACCAGGAGAGCAGAGAGATTCTCCCATACACTGCCAATGTCGAAGGCAGAGATTTGCCAAGTAAATAAATAAATAAATAAATAAATAAATAAATTTCTTTTGAAGTGTCCCCAACTGCTCCTCATGTACTTTAATGTATTCCTCTACCACAACTTGTTTATTAATTTTCAAAAGGCAACTTGGTTACACTTATTTTGTGCTTTCAAGATTTCCCAGACATTCCAATTAAAATAGACAGACTGACTCCTCTTGCTGATTACACTAAAGACCGACTGCTTTTGTCAAATGTGTTGTGTATATAAAAACAGCAGCACAAAGCCATACATTGAACACTCTCTGTTAGCATGATGCTATTTTACCGCACACATGATTGTCGCCTTTAGGGACACCAACATTTTGTCTCCAAATAGGTACGTAGATCACAAGATAATCTTTACTTCTCTTCTTTAAATAATTCGTAAGCTCTATCTAGTTTTCCATTTTGAAAACAGAGAAGAAATAAGAACTATGTCCTGAACACAATTAAGAATGCGTATTATTTGATCTTTTCCTCCTCTTCTACACTGAGCATAAAGATTTAAAAAAAAATTCCAACATCTGAAAAATCCAAGTAGATTGAAAAAAAAAAAAAAAGAAACACCCAGAAGTTTGTTCCTCTTATCATGGTTAAAGGCAAATCCCCAAATAAGGCTGGCACCCAGTGGTTGCCTAAGTGCTTGCTGAACTGAATTAATCCACACATTCTCTGCATTTATCTCCACAAAAGGTGGTTTAAAGAATCAATTTGAGGATTGATTTTTTAAAAACTTGGCTTCTATGATAAAGTCCACTGAATACCATATGTTAAATCATTAGCTTTATTAGAAAGTGATGAGTACCAACAGTGGAGAAAAATATGTTACAGTTATTTATTTATACAAGCAGTCTTCCTATTTTTATATATATTTTTCCCAGTTACTAAAACAGAACAATAAACCAGAGGGAAACACATTCCATTTCTCTACCACCAGATGCACATGATGGAACTATTGCTCACAAGGAGGATGCTTGTTATTCGTATGTGATCATCTAGAAACCCAAGGAGAGTGATTATGTGGTCTATGTCCTGCTGACCTGTTTAAAAGCAAATAAGCGTTCCACTGTCTACTCTTGATTTTGTTTTGAAAAAAATGATCCCTTAGAATGAGCAAGAGAGCTTCAGAGAGTGTATGATTATCATGGATATAAAATGACGTTGGGAGGTTAGGCTCATTTAGCTCTGTCACACAAATTTTGGTGAAAGTAAGTGGGCCATTGTTTAATGCATCAGTGAAGTATCTAGGAGATACCCCAAAGATTTTGTACAAGGTAGAATTTATTAGACTGTTCAGTTCACCATATGTTTGCAGAAGTTTTATTGAATCCTTTCTACTTACAAGATGCGAGGGGTATAAAGATGAGTTTGACGTAGCTAGTTTCTATCATCAAGGAATGCAAAAGTGAGATGGCTATCATTACCCCTCTGGTAGTTTGCCACGGATAGCACAGCTGAAGCCAAGTTCCTAAGAGGGAAGGCACTTGGTGAGTAGTTGTCCAATTGGTAACTGTTATGCAGAAGTTATGGTGACCCTCTTCAGGAAGTTAACAAGATTAATGGAAATGCATTACTTCTGCCCTTTGGCATTCAAACCCCGCGGTGCTCTTACTCCTCAGTCATGCATTGGCATTCCCTCCTCTCCTGTGTAGATGTCTCTCCTTCCCTAATGGTTTATCACATGTGGCATCAATCTCTCTTCTCTCCCTCCTCTCTCCCTGTAATGCTATATTAGTAGATGCAAATCTTAGTCCTCCAAATAAGGAGAGTAAGGAACAGTAGATTGCTTAATTAACTTAAATAAAAAAGATAGCTACCTGGAGTTGTGAGGGGAAGTATGGGACTTGGTTGGAAGATCTGTAAGGAAGATTCTCTGAAAGGTCGGGGCCTCTGAGAGGACCTTGCCGAAGGCGGCAGCCCCTACCTTGACTTTTCCAAACAAGTCCCATCCCTTGGGGTGTTTTGTTAAAATCTCTATGTTTAGTCTTTAAAGACCTGACCTTGTAGAAGCATATACTTCTACTTTCTCAAAGACACTTACCCTGCTAATTGTATCTAGAGCTTAATTTTAGTTCAAGTTATTATAATAATAAAAACCTAAGGAGGCTTGCGAACAGGGCTACTTGGCGCCGATAGCCAAGTAGTGCCTTATCCCTCTCTTTCACAGAAGTGTGTGCTAGAGTAATCATTCATCCGTTGTTCAGAGTCTGCTGGTCAGTACCGGCAGAGTTGGGTCACTTGGAAATTAAAACTCAATCATTTGGTGGCCAACTGCTTTCTTTTCCTGAGCTTATGTTGCTGACAAAAAGTGGAAGGGAAGCCCAGGCAGCACGGCTCAGTGATTGAGTGTCGACCTATGAACCAGGAGGTCACAGTTCGATTCCTGGTCAGGCAACTCCTGGTATGCCGGGGTTGTGGGCTCGATCCCCAGTAGGGGAATGCAGGAGGCAGCATACAATGATTCTCTCTCATCACTGTTTCTATCTCTTTTTCCCTCTCCATTCCTCTCTGAAATCAATAAAAAGGGAATATTTTTTAAATGGAAGAGGAGTCCTTCATGCTCAGCTTGTCATGGGTGCTGGAGATAATTCTCATTGCCTAAACTATAAGCCCTTGAAGGTCAGTAGCCTTTCTGCCATGCGTGTGGCCCAGGAATCTCACTGGTACCAAAAATCTCAAGGCCAAATGTTCAGATTTCCAGGGCCCACCAACCTTTTTCTAATATCTGTCACTTTCTTCAGGTACTACAAGGAAGTGGGTTCAAAATGAGAGAATCACTACTAATCCCGTGAGACTTCAGATACTTTTTGTTTTTTAGCTGTGCCACACAGTTTCCTCTCAAAACAGAGGAGCCCAAAGGCCTTGGATAACTTCTTAGCTCTAGAGAGAGGGTAGAAAAGTATAAAGAACTAAATATAAAATCTCATAATCTTGTTTTTTCTCTCTCTTTCTGGGGACTTAACCATCTGTTTCATCTGATATCTTTTTTCTTTTAACATAATAATTGAATGCTTTATTATTAATCAATAATAATACTTAATGTATTTTATATATTAAATATTATATTTAAGTATTAAATATTTAACATATGTGTCAATGATCATGAGCCTCAATTCCATTTGTATTCATTCCAATTGAGACATTATAAACAGAAGTCAGAGAGATTGAAACAAGACCATTTTTTTTTTACTAAGTATTATTTATTTTTATTGAGCATATACAAAGTGCTTTACAGGGATTGATTAAACTATTCTCTTCACAGTGCTTTGAGGTATACTCTTTTATTATCCCCATTTCACAGATGAGGAGAGAGATAAAAATGGAGAGGGTGAGAGAGAATGAGAGAGAGAGAAATAATAGGTAAAGAAATGAAACGGACATACTGGTATAGTAAGTGGTAGACCAGTATTTGAACCCAAGAAGTCTGGCTTCAGGACATGGCACTTAACCAGTATATTGTGAGGCTGGATTGGAGAATTTAATTTATCCCTGAAACCAGAAGTGTCCTCCTAATATAACAGTCCAATATAGATCTCTGCACTGACACTTTATGGGTTTAGACTTACCATGCATCATAAAGAATTATTACTCACACCACATCAAGCAGAGAGGCCAAAAGTCCAACATCCTGAGAAACTACTGAATTTTCACCCAAATTTCTGACATGTGCCATTCTGAACCAAGTCTTCTGAAAATGTGTTTTGTCCCTCCACACTGTCTTTCTCTTTATCCAGTGGGATGCCAATAACTACAGGCTAGGGGACAGCAGAACCACAGATTATAGGATTCTCAGCTTCTGAATCACATTGTTAAAATGTATCCACTAACCAGGAACACCTGCCTTGGATTGTTATGGCAAGAGAAATAAACCTTAATTGTAATTTAACCATAACACACCTTAGGACCTATTTGTTATTGCAGCTAACCTTACCTTAACCAAAACCGAAGAATAGAGAGAGAAAGACCACATGTATACACCAAGCTTTAATATATTTCTCTGCCCACTAGAGAAACATGGATTAATGGATGTCAGCCTCTCTTCATTTCACCAATTACATAAATTACTTCTTATCCTATGGGGGCAAGCCAGGGAAAAAGATGAAAAAAATGAGCAGAAACCTTTATTCCAACATTAGAAAAGTTTCTATTTTGAGACAGAAATATGTGGAGAGTGAGAAAATTTGTTTCCCCATTTTGTAGGTATTATTGTCCTTGTTTGAGAGTTGACAAAATTGAAGTACACAGCGTACTTCAAAAAAAAAATAACTTGCATATATTTGCTTCTATTTAAACTTTCATTTGTAAGATTATAATTTGATTACATGACAGCGAAACAAAAGGGCTAAAAAGCAAAATGAGTCAATATGAACATAATTATGTTCATTCACTTAGTAAAAACCAAAATTAAAGAAACCTTTTAAGCAAAATACCTTTGACAATAAAAGTATAAACCAAAATGCAATTGATTTAGCTAATATATTCCTATAAACAGTAATCCCTGTTATGTGTTTAACTATGAACAGCTTTTCTCTTAGAAAAGAGAATATCTAGAGAGCATGATAAGAAAATAAGGCTTGACTCTTGGTTTTGAGGAAGAGAAACATATAATAGAGCAGTCAAGGTTTCCCACAAATTCAGAATCTCGACCTTAAAGTGGGACGTTATTGCCAGGCAATTATTAACTCATGCCATGCTAAGTGCCTAGAATTTCACATTAAAGCCGATTCCCAACCATTTCCATCCTCTTTGACATCTGGGTCTCTCCAGAATCTTTGAATAATGGAACCTTGCTGATGGCTCCATGGAAAATTAAAGTTGGATATGAAAATAAGGTAGTATGAAGGCTGGAAGTGGGGTTTGCAAGAGAGAGACTCTGGCTGGATGTGGCCGTTGGATAATGACAGAGGCTCTGAGAAACTCAGATAAACCAACAAAAGTGAGATAGCAGCAGAATCTCAATTTATTAATGTAAAATACAAAATACAATGTCTCATTCACATGGTCAGCATGTTCTCTCCAATGTGCACCTGCCCAGGAGGATCTACAACAGAATCACAATTTATTCTGCGAAAGGGCTGGTGCACCAACAGGGCTTGATTGCCCAGGATGAGTGCGTTCTCTTCCTGTAATCAGGTCACCCTGAATCTGAAGGTTTCTTGGAAAGCAGGAACCTGGGATAGGAAGTTTGGATAAATGTTGAACCTTCTCCAGCTGTTCTCCTGGGCCCTTTTCTTCTCATTCTCTATCCTTTCCTCAGGCAACCTCACTCCCGCACATGACTTACATGACTGAATTGAAGCAAATTCAAATTTGTATCTTCTGGGCTCAGCCTCTTCTCTGAGTTCTAACCCATCTATTTAACTGACTACCTGACATGTCCACTTGAACGTCTCTAATTTGCTCTCCAAGTCAACTCACGAGGTTCCCCCTCAAAACCATTTCCCTCAGTGTTCTGTGCCAGGGAATGCACTGCATTCATCTGGCTGCAGAAGAGGAGTCATCCTTAATCATGTCCTCACTCTCACCACCCTGATAAACAATTCTTTCCCAAGTCTTGTTGATCCTAGCATCTACAAAAATCTCAACAACCTCTACACTTCAATCTGTCACTATCGACAAAATCATGTTCAAATTATCCTCATCTCTCACCTGGACAATTATAAGAGCTTCCACCAGATCTCCATGCTTTCATTCTCCAATGCATCCTTCATATTTTAACTATAATGGTATCTTTAAAACATTTATCGCTACCTCCAGCCCCCACCAGCAATAATTTCCCACTGCTATTAGAATAAATACAAATTTCCCAAATGCTATTTGAGGTTCTGCATGGTTGCAGTGTCCCTTTCTAACTTCATCTTCCTCCACTGCCCTCGACCTCGAACGACCCTCATGTGTCAGTTTCTCCTATTTGCTATATCTCTCATAACCACAGCAACTTGGCACATAATGTTTTTCCTGTCCAGCACACCCTCATCTCTATCCCCTCTTCATAGAGTTACTGTTGCACATCTTTCGGATCTTGGCTCCAATAGCACATCCTCAAAAAATCCTTCCCTGGTCTCCTGACTTGGACCAACTGCCCTCATCGAGGCTCTCAGAGTCCCATTTATCTCCTTTGCAGCACTTATCACCATTGCTGCTTCATGTTTGTAAGCTTTGCAATGGAAATAATTGTGTCTGTTTTTATTCATGATTTTGTGACACAGAGATTTTTTTTTTTGCCCATAGTAGGTACTCAATAGTATTTGTCAAATGAGTACATAAAATATGATGAGTAGAATATATACTGGTGGCACCAGGATGAGATTGCTTGATGCATCTCTCTCACCCTAACAATGGACATGCATTAAGGACTAAACATTTGAAATCGGATGTCTTTGTTCCTTGTCCCAGGATGCCCTGTGGATATCTGCATGGGCCCTGGAGCCAGACTGTCAGGATTAGAACTCATTCTACACCACTTAATTGTGTGGCCAGGACAAGTTATTTAACTGCTCTGAGTCTTAGTATTTTCATCTATAAAATTGGAATAATTTGGTACTTAAATAATTGGATAATTATCCTATACAATAAAAGGGTAATATGCAAATTGACCCTAACAGCAGAACCACTGGGAATGACTGGTCACTATGACACAGACTGACCATCAGGGCACAGATGCTCAATGCAGGAGCTGCCCCTAGTGGTCAGTGCACTCCCACAGGGGGAGCTCTGCTCAACCACAAGCCAGGCTGATGGCTGACAGTACAGCTGTGGTGGTGGGAGCCTCTCCTGCCTCCTCAGCCGCACTAAGGATGTCCCACTGCAGCTTAGGCCTGCTCCCTGCTGGCAAGTGGACATCCCCTGAGGGCTCCTGGGCTGTCAGAGGGATGTCTGACTGCCAGCTTAGGCCCGATCCCCTGGGGAGCAGGCCTAAGCCAGCAGGTGGACATCTCCTGAGGGATCCCAGACCACAAGAGGGCAAAGGCCAGGCTGAGGGGCCCCCTGAGTGTATAAATTTTTGTGCATGAGATCACTAGTGAGAAATAATACCGAGGCTACCCACACTAAGTTTTCAATTAAAGTTAGCTATTATTACTATTACTAGAGGCCCGATGCATGAAATTCATGCATGGGTGTGTGTGTGTGTGTCCCTCAGCCAAGCCTACACCTTCTCCAATCTGGGACCCCTCATGGGATATCCAACTGCCAGTCTAGACTCAATCCTATGGGACCAGCTGTCAGACATCCCTATCATAGTCCAGGACTGCTGGCTCCCAAAAGCTTGCCTGCCTTATTGCCCCTAACTGCTTCTGCCTGCCAGATTAATCAGCCCTTAACCACTCCCCTGCCACCTGATTGATGCCTAACTGCTCCCCTGCCAGCCTGATTATCCCCAACTGCCCTCCCCTGCAAGCCTGGGTTCCCCTGCAACTGCCCTCCCCTGCAGGCCTGATCCCCCCCAACTGCCCTCCCCTGCAGGCCATCTTTGGCCACATGGGGGAAGCCATCTTGTGTGTTGGAGTGATGGTCAATTTGCGTACTGGCCGTAACTATTTAGCATATCTGGTCATGACTAATTAGTATATCCAGTCATGACTAATTAGCATATCTGGGGTAATTAGCATATCCCTCTCTTATTACATAGGATAGGTTTCTCTCTCTCTCTCTCTTTTTCTTCTCTCTCTGTATTTGTAAGTCTGATCAGTGGTTTGTTACCAGTGGGTAGAGCTCCTCATCCCCATCTGTTGCTCGTGGGAGTAGAATTCTTGTGATAATGATGGGGAATATAAGACAATTTGCGGGGGGGCTAGTAATCTGAATCTGTGCCAGTAGCCTGCCTTCTAATGCACACTCTTGCTAGCTGATAATTAACTCCATTGATGCCTGTCTTATCCTGCAGAAACTGTTTCCCAGAATGCTCCCATTTTACAAAGGGGCCATAAACAAAAAATATAACAGCTTAGCTAGAGGGGAGGTCACTGGCACCACTCAGACCAGGCATTTAGATACAATCTAACTTCTCCATTCTAACTGACTCAGGAGGGTCTGTGAAAGCCCACCTCAAAAGCCTGGTAGTTAGGAAACAGATAGAAGACAACAAAATCAAAGGGTATAAAGGGAAAGCTTCCTCCATATTCAGTCACTCAGGACTTGGAGAACTGACCCCCCGCCTCCTCAACCACGCTAAGGATGTCCAACTGCAATTTAGGCCTGCTCCTCGTTGGCAAGTGAACATCCCCTGAAAATAGTACATCTGAAAATAAAAGGGTTTTCCTGGATCTCCAAGTACTCCCTGTGTATTTTGCAGTCGCCTGGTAAATTCTGTTACAATATCATGAGAAAAAGGAATTTTCTGAGACTCGCACAGGAGGAGAAAGTTTTGTAGAAAGCTTTATTTCTGTGGAATTGCACCCCTGAGTTGCTCTGGTCCCATTTCTCTTTGTCCTGCCAAGGAAGAAGTGTAGCTGGGGCTTCAGTAGACCTAAAATGAAGTCCAGTGTTCAGAGTTTCTGTTCTATGTCAGAGCAATCTAATCCAGCATCAGGCTAACTTAGTTTGCATTTCCAGTTGCAATCCATCAGTCCATTGCATGTAGGGTCTGCAGGGCCACATGGTTATGGAGGAAACATGGGCAAATGCAAGGAAGCAGGAACAAGAGAGTCAGGAGCACCAGAAGCTACAAGCCAAGAGCACCAAAAGCAAACTCACTTATTTGGGGGATTAAATCACCTCAAATTGTCCTAACTATTCTGGCCATTGATTTGTTCACAGGTTTGACTGACAGGCATCTTCCCTAGTCATCTCAACTCACTGGACATTCATTCATCTCCTCTTTGTGGGGTTCCTTCCCCCAGTGATGTGTGTGGTTCCCTGAGAAGTGTGAAATTGCAGCTTCCTGGTGAAGCTGCCCAAATGATAGGCCCAAGACGTCTGGCTCCATTTTCTCCTTTTCTACTATTAATAGGCAGCTAATCACAACAATGTCCGCTTCATACTCTGAGTCTTTTTGTAATTATGTTAGTATTTACAATCAGTATCCCTGTCTTTTGAGAGATAGAAGCTGCTGGTATGTGATATAATGTAAAAGGATAAAGTCCCTACCACTCCCCCAAAAGGCAAAACCATGCTTTGCATACATGACTACAGATATGTGATATATGCAGCTTATAACCCAATCTTCTTTACTACCACTCCTCCGAAGGGACAGTCCTTAGCAGAGGGCTTTGATAACTTCCCAAATCTTCTCTCCTCCAACTGAACAACGCAAGTTCTTGTCTATATAACACCTGTCTATATAACACAAATATAACAGATATTTGTATAACTCTATCACATCCTAGTTCAATTACATTCTTTCTCATGGATGCTGTGCCCAGAATTTAGTGCAATGCATGACCATACTCATCACTGGCCAGTAATAAATAACTTGTGAGTATGTTTATGGATAAAGCTCCACTAACACAGTCTATTTTAAACTGAGAGTCAGGAAAGGTGTTTGGGTTGAAAAGTGTCCCCTAAAGTTCATGTCCTTCTCAGAATCTCAGAATGTGACCTTATTTGAAAATAAGGTCATTGAAGATGTAATCTTCTAATCTAATAAAAGAGAAACATGCAAATTGGTGTCACTTCTCTATACGCCAAGCCACGCCCACCAGCCAATCAGAGCATCTATATGCAAATTAACCCAACTAAGATGGTGGCCAGCAGCCACGAAGCTGGAGCAAGCAGGAGGCTTGGTTGCCCTGCTGATGGAGGAAGCTAAGCTTCTGCCTGCCCTGGCCGGCTGTGGCCTCCACTCAAGGCAACAAAGTTTCAATTATAGTAGATAAATAAATCCCAGATACTTGCTTCCAACCAGGCTCGCTGGGAGCTTGGGTCGCTGGGGGGCTTGACCAGTCTGAAAACAGCTATTAGCCCCTCACCCAGGCTGGCCTGGCACCCCAGCGAGGACCCCCACCCTGAAGGACCTGTGGCTTGCAAACAGCCATCAGCCCCTCACCCAGGCTGGCCACACCCTCATGGGGTGAGAGTTCCCACTGCAGTGCTTGGCCAGCTGGCAACCAGCCATCAGCCGCTCACCCAGGCTGGCCAGGCACCCCAGCAGGACCCCCAACCTGATCCGGGATACCCTTCAGGGCAAACCAGCTGGCCCTCACCCATGCACCAGACCTCTATCCTATATAATAAAAGGATAATATGCAAATTGACCCTAACAGCAGAACCACTGGGAATGACTGATCACTATGACACACACTGACCAGCAGGGGGAAGACACTCAATGCAGGAGCTGCCTCTGGTGGTCAGTGCACTCCCACAGTGGGAGCTCTGCTCAACCACAAGCCAGGCTGATGACTGACAGTACAGTGGTGGTGGTGGGAGCCTCTCCCGCCTCCTCAGCAGAACTAAGGATGTCTGACTGCAGTTTAGGCCTGCTGCCCACTGGCAAGTGGACATCCCCTGAAGGCTCTTGGGCTGCCAGAGAAATGTCTGACTGCCAGCTCCCCAGGGGAGTGGGCCTAAGCCAGCAGGTGGACATCCCCAAGGGGTCCCAGACTTCCAGAGGGCACAGACCAGGCTGAGGGATCCCCCTGAGTGCGCAAATTTTTGGGCAGCAGGCCTCTAGTGTCTAATAAAAGAGAAACATGCAAATTGACTGTACATCTGCTATATCCACAAGCCACGCTCACCAGCCAATCAGGATTGAGTATGCAAATAAACCCAACCAAGATGGCAGCAGCCACAAAGCTGGAGCAAAAAGCAGGCTTGGGTTGGCCCTGGGGATGGAAAAAGCCAAGCTTCCTGCCTGCCCTGGCTGGCTGTGGGTTCTGCTCAAGGCTACAAAGTTTCAATTATAGAAGATAAATAAACCCCAGATACCTGCTTCCAGTAACTGTGGCCTCTGCTCAAGGAGGGTCTGGGAGCCTGGGTTGCCCGAGGCCATGTTCAGCTGGGAAACAGCCATTAGCCACTTATCCAGGCTGGCCAGACACCCAGCAGGGACCCCCACCATGAAGGGATATGGCCAGCCTTCAAACAGCCCTTAGCCCCTCAACCAGGCTGGCCACACCCTCTGGGTGAGGGTTCCTGCTGAGGGGCTTAGCTAGCCTGCAAATAGCTCTCAGCCCCTCACCCAGGATGATGAGGTACCCCCAGTGGGGACCCTCACCCCATGGTGGTGTGGCCGGCCTGAAAACCACCACAGGCCCCTTGCTAAGGCTGCCCCATATCCCAAGGGAAACCCCATTCTGATCTGGGACACCCTTCAGGGTAAACCAGCCAGCCTCCACCCATGCACCAAGCCTCTATCTATACTAATAAAAGGGTAATATGCTAATTAGACTGGGA
>PVJC01047153.1:0-13020 GCA_004026665.1 Murina feae
ATTGACCTCTCCCACCTGGCTCCAGTCCCTCAGCACAGGCCCTCATCCCCCTACTGTCTGTGTCCATTGGTTATATTTATATCCATGCATATAAGTCCTTTGGTTGATCTCTTACCACCACCACCACCACCATCACCACCACCTTCTCCTGCCTTCCCTCTGAGGTTTGATGGTCTATTTGATGCTTCTATGTCTCTGGATCTATTTTTGTTCATCAGTTTATGTTGTTCATTATATTCCACAAATGAATGAAATCATGTGATACTTATCTTTATCCAACTGGCTTATTTCACTTAGCATAATGCTCTCCAGTTGGTTCCATCCATGCTGTTGCAAATGGTAAGAATTCCTTCTTTTTTACAGCAGCATAGTATTCCATTGTGTAGATGTACCACAGTTTTCTAATCCACTCATCTGCTGACGGACACGTAGGCTATTTCCAAATCTTAGCTATTGTAAATTGTGCTGCTATGAACATAGGGGTGCATGTATATCTCTTCATTTTTTTGTTCTTTTTGTGTTCTTTTATTTTAGTTCTTTAAAGAGCATACAGTTAGCAAGGATGAGTTTTATTTGACTGGTCGATTGGCATTATTTTTTTTATTCTAATGGAGCTTTTATTTTTTTCATAGGCAATCTATATAGTAAAAGGGTAATATGCTAATTAGACCAGGTGTCTTCTGGATGTCCATCTGGACAAAAAGCCACAGTGGCTGCGAGGGCGGAAGGACCGTGCAGCAGGAGCAGGGCTGCTATGGCGCCACTGCTGCCTCTGCCCTTTTCTCAGAGGTGATGCCGGAGAAGCTGCAGCACAGGCAGGTTCAGCGCCGGGGCCCCTTCCAAAGAGGCAGAAGGAGAGGGGGCTGTGAAGTCTAGGTCCCAGTGCTGCCCCTTCTGCAGAGGCAGGCACAGAGGCAGTGGCACAGGCCTGGTCCTGCCACCACGCCTCCACAGAGGCTGGACGGTGCCATCTGCTGTGCCTCAACCTCCCACAGCCCCTCCCCTAGCCACCTGGCCCCAGATCTCCCCCTACTCACCAGGGGGTGGGGGACATTGCCAGCGCTAAGAAGGGAGGGCTGGGGCCCCGCAGCACAGCGGCCTGCAGTAGCGACAGGAGCGGGGCGATGAGGGCAGCGCCTGCCCATGGTCAGCCCAGTTGTCTTCTGCGGGGAGCAGGCCTAAGCCGTCAGTAGGACATTCCCTGAGGGCTCCTGGACTATGAGAGGGGGCAGACCTGGCTGAAGGACCCCCCTCTCCAGTGCATGAATTTTCACGCACTGGGCCTCTAGTTTAAACATATTTACATTCCCTGGTTACTGATTTATTTTTACCTTCTAACTTTATGTGTTAAATTTACCATGCTTTTTAAAAATCCCACTTGGATTGTCTTTCTTGGATGGAATATGTCTGTTTTTACTGTTGTTCTTACTGTGTTTTTTCCCATCCCACCTCCCCAATCTCCCAACTGTTTGGAAGTTATAAACTGCATTACTATTTTTTCTCAATGTTTGTTTAGTAAATATATATATTATTTTATCTCATTATCTGAGGTTAATCCGTTTCTATATTGTCCTCCAAAAAAAAAGTGACATTTTCTAAGCCCTTCCTCCTTCTAGCACGTTGTATCATATAAATTGTTTCTTCTGCTTTTTTATTGATATTTTTCTTTATAATTTATCTTTACTTAAAATTAAAAATATACATTACTGGTCTCTTTGTGAAGAATAGCAAAATAGAGGCAATAAATAAGATCGACCTTATTTATAAGATCTACCTTAGAGAATTGCTAGGACATAAAGGAAGTAAAAACAACAACTTTATTTTCCTAGCTAGAACGAAAGTTCCTTTTAGGGAAGAGACAGTCTATTTAGGAAGAACCTTGATAAGTTGTTGGGTAGGAGCATGGGGGGAGGCTCCGGAATGAAAAGGTTGACTGAAGCACATTAAAAGACAATTAAAGGGCTTTTTATGATGTGTGGTGGGAAAATTAGAAATGAGAGGAGAAAGAGGAGACCAAGATAGGACACAGCAACATGGCAAGAAATGGAGGCCTGCAGTGACAGAAATAGTGGATATACTTGAAGGGAATAGGGAATGTATACTACTCAGTTTAAATTACCTGCTGTATGGAACTAACATAAATATTCTTCACTGTTATATGTAAAACACAGATAAAAACATACCCCATACTGCTACCTCTCATTTATGCTATTGATTGTTCTACGTGATGGGAGTGAGGGTTCAAGAAGAAAGAGCTTTGTCTCACTCTGATCAGAGCTGGAGTAGAGATAAACAGATGCAAAGTGCAGAGTGGGGGATGAGCTGACAAGAAATGAGGTTTAGAGGGGACTAAGGAAATAAAATGATGCCTTGGGAATTGAGTGGGAAACCTGGGGCTTCCTGCAGAACCAGGAATGGAGATTCCATATTTTAATGACCAGGAACATGGGCAGCTGTTATTATCACTAGAAAATGGAATCAATGATATAAACTCTACTTCCGGCAAAGCGGGAAATACAAACCAAGTGAGCTCATCCCATGAAGCCGTCCTGTGCACCATAGACGCTCATTTACATGTGAAATGCATTGTCATTATTGGACTCAAACCATACAACCCCAGGAATAGAGTCATACTGGATATAGGTCAGACCCTTGGAACTTCTCCAGCTTCTAATATAAACAGGAAGAAGTGGCAAAGGTAGGTTTCATTAGTGGTAAAGTCTGAGAATTCTTTGTGTGATTCCTACATTTAGCCTCTCTTGCTGATGCTCATGGTAAGCATTCCTTTTCATTTCGGGTTATATAAAACATCCCAGAGCCCAGATAAAGACAAACTAAGTCTACATTTGGAATCAACTTTTTTTGTCAACTAGGCACATTCCAGGTATGCCATCTGACTTAAATTGTTTGTGATGTCACCGGTGAGAATGTTTCTCTCAGGAAGCAAACATGTTTGGTCTTAAGAAGGCTTTAGCTCTTGCAAGCTATTCATTCAACCAAAATCTATGAAGCGTCACATATGTACCAGAGCTATGCTACATACTATGGAACCATGTCATAATTATCACTGTCATCATCGTCATTCACTGGTCAGCCTCAGATAGTAGAGTGGAGAGATGGCATGAGGGAGGGGTGCTGCAGCTACTCCCATGGTTCTATCTAGCCCTCCCGGTCAGGCAAATAAATGCTGACATGAGTTACATGAAAATGAGGACATGCTGGCCAGATTAGCACAATTTCAAGAGAAATTTCCCAAGGTCCCTTGTCATTGGCATCACTTAGCTCCTGGACATAGACATTTTGAGATGCTCCAATAGCAGCAGTTTCCTTGGCCTTCTCCTCAACACCTCAGTGCCAGCCTTTGCTCCTCTGTTCTCCCTGTTCCTGCTCCATTGGCTGTACTTCCCAGTGATGCCACTTACCCACCAGATCAGACTCTATTGAACTGTCAACTCTGCTCTTTTTGTGGCTGCTGTCACAGGGACACTTCTGTGCTCCTAGCCTGACATGCTGTCCTGGTCCTGACATGGGCCCATCTAGCTCAAGTGTCCCTGGTGCCAGGATGGGGGGAAGATGTTATTGTTGAAATGTATCCCTCCCTTCCAAGCTCATGAGTTGAAATCCTAACCCCCAATATCTCAGGATATAAATTTATTTGGAAATAGAGTTAGTGCAGATGTGATTAGTGAACTTAAAATGAATTCATATTGGAATGGACTAATATCACCCATGTCCTTATAAAAAGGGGAAACTGGGACACAGTCACAGTCACTCAGGGGGAACACATGTAAGATAAAGGCAGGGATCAGAGAGATACTTCCACACGCCAGTGAATGCCAGAGATGGCCAAGAAACCACCCTAGGCTAGGGGAGAGGCATGGAACAGATTCTTCCTCACAGCGCCCAGAAGGAAGCAACCCTTCCGACACCTTGATAATTTCAACCTCCAGCCTCCAGAACGTGGGACAATTTCTGCTACTTAAGCCATTCAGTTGTGATACTTTGTTATGGCAATCCCAGAAAACTAATACAGGAGATTTGAAAAGAAGTTGAGTTTGCTGAATGGATTGTGGCTAAATTTCTTATTCTTCTGTTGAGAATTCTGGTACCTGCTGTGTACTCTTTAGTTAGGCTTCATGCTAAAGAAAGATTATTTGCCCTAAAGTAAATATCATATCCTATCTAATAAAGAGGGAATATGCTAATTGAACCTCACGCTGTTGCAAAGATGGCAGTGCCCACAGTCACAAGATGGCGGCACCCAGCCCCCTCAGCCCCGCCAGGGCACCTGCC
Organism: Murina feae; assembly: GCA_004026665.1. Taxonomy (NCBI): domain Eukaryota; kingdom Metazoa; phylum Chordata; class Mammalia; order Chiroptera; family Vespertilionidae; genus Murina; species Murina feae. The sequence goes on from PVJC01047153.1 coordinate 4,294, forward strand.
TCCAGAGTACCCCAAGTCTCCTCAGCTCCCCAGCCACCCAGGGCTGGCCCAAGGTGCAGGCTAGCCTCAGATGGCAGCTGCCCAGCCGCCCAGGGCCACTCAAGGCTCATGTAACCAGGGCTGGCCGAGGCTTGCACTACTGGCAGTGACAGTAGCAGAGGTGTGATGAGGCATCGCTTTCCCCTGATCACCAGGTCGTCTCCCACCCCTGAGGGCTTCCCAGACTGTAAGAGGGGGCAGACTGGACTGAGAGGACCCCCCCTCCAGTGCATGAATTTTCATGCACCAGGCCTCTAGTCATATAATAATACCAGAGGCTTGGTGCATAAAAATTTGTGCACTCGGGGGGCCCCTCAGCCCATCCTGTGCCCTTTCACAGTCTGGGAACCCTCGGAGGATGTCCACCTGTTGGCTTAGGCCTGCTCCCTAGGGGATTGGGTCTAAGCTGGCAGTCAGACATCCCTCTGGCAGCCCAGGAGCCCTCAGGGGATGTCCACTTGCTATCAGGGAGCAGGCCTAAGCTGCAGTCAGACATTCTTAGCACTGCTGAGGAGGCAGGAGAGGCTCCCACCACTACTGCTGTACTGGCAGCCATCAGCCTGGTTTGTGGCTGAGCAGAGTTCCCCCTGTGGAGTGCACTGACCACGAGGGGCAGCTCCTGCATTGAGCATCTGCTCCCTGGTGGTCAGTATGTGTTATAGTGACCAGTCATTCCCAGTGATTCTGCTGTTAGGGTCAATTTGCATATTACCGTTTTATTATATAGGAGATAGAGGCCTGGTGCATGGATGAAGGCCGGCTGGTTTGCCCTGAAGGGTATCCTGGATCAGGGTGGGGTCCCACTGGGGTGCCTGGCCAGCCTGGGTGAGGGGCTCATGGTTGTTGGCAGGCTGGCCACAGCCCCTTCAATGTGGGTGTCCACCCCTGAGATGCCTGGCCAGCCTGGATAAGTGGCTTATGGCTGTTTGCAGGCTGGCCACAGTCCCTTCAAGATGGGTGTTCCCCCCTTGGGGTGACTGGCCAGCTTGGATGAGGGGCTGAAGACCGTTTTCAGGCTGGCCAAGGCCCCCAGCCACCCAAGCTCCCAGCAAGGCTGGCTGGAAGCAGGTATCTGGGATTTATTTATCTTCTATAATTGAAATTTTGTTACTTTAACTGGAGCCCAGGTCGGGTTGCCCCTGACAATCCAGGCTACCAGAGCTTCCTTGAGCCCAAGCCAGCTGGAAGCAGCAACCTGGGGTTTATTTATCTTCTATAATTGAAACTTTGTTGCCTTGAGCGGAGTCCATAGCCGGCCAAGGCAGGTGGACCTAGCTTCCTCCTGCTTGTTACAGTTCTGTGGCTGCCGGCCGCATCTTGGCTGGGTTAATTTGCATATAGTCGCTCTGATAGGCTGGTGGGTGTAGCTTAGGTGTAGCGGAGTGACACCAATTTGCATATTACTCTTTTATTAGATTAGATTGCATTATAGTATATGACAACACCTCAATGTAACAGGTGTCAAAGCTTATTGAGTATTTTTCAGACTTTTGCGTGCATAAGAATTGTCTGGGGTGCTGAATTAAAATGCATGTATACCTATTAAATCAGAATCTCTGAGGGCCGAGGTATGGGAATCTGTATTTTTGATTGGCATCTCCAGAGAGTCTAGTGAACACATTTTGAAGACCAGTAAGAGGAGCTGACTAAATGGTGGGATTTCATCCAAAGTCTATTTGATGGAATTGAGGCATCTTTTGGTGTAGTTTTAAGGAGAGTCCTTAAATCCCAGTATGGAAGCAGTTACCTTTCTAGTCAACATCTAAGAGAATCTCCCCCCAAAGTACTTATTATGCATCTTAATTTGAAATGATCTTATTGTAGAACCCCACGCCACAAAAACGACATCACCATACTTCAATGAAGTAGGAAATTACTTTTAATTTGTTTTGTTTCCCTAAGTAAAGGCAAGGGTCAAGAAGAGTCAGAGAATTCGTTCATTTATTCAGTAAATCCTCTGCACCCTTCTAGGCATAGGAGACAAACAGCAATGATGGAACTGTCTCTGCGCTCATGGAACTTCACTCAAGAAAGGAAGGCAAACAAGAAACCAAGACCAGATGAGAAGATGAGGATTCTGGCAATGACTGCCACTCTCTCCCTCACACCTATGGAGAAAGTGGGAGTGCACTGATATTAAACAATACAGCGTAAATGTACAAATTGTGTGTGCATATAAAACCCTCATGCATTTTTAGAGGACAAAAAGGTGATAATACAATGATTGGATGATTTATATGTCCTATTAGAGATTTAAAGTTATAGTATTGCTCTGAAAAATACTACTGCTGAGTATTCCATGTGATTTCCCCATTCCTTCCTACACATTTCACTTGTGACTCCTCGTCAGAGAAAGGAAAGGTCTGTAGGTTGGATGGCGTTAATTGCTCCTTTTAACAGGCAACACCCAGCACAGAGCTGTGTTTCTTGTGTGCTTAGTTATTATAACATTTCTTCCAGGGTACCAGAGAGATTCGGTTTCAAGAACAAATCTTGATCACAGGTTTTTAAGCAAGATGGAAAAATGTTAATAAAGTAATGAACATTTCAAACCACATTAAAAGTCAAGAAAATAAAACTTTCTATTCATAACAACTATTAGATATTAGTTTCCCCTGTGATTCAATAAAGCTTAGGAGACAGTCCAATATCAGACAGAGGGTGAAATTGGCTGTACGCATTTTCAATTTAAAGCCAATTCAGTTTTGATAGATGGTGCCAAAATGCCAGTCCCCCAGCAAATGCTGTCTTAAGCCCTCACACAATCATAATTGTATAAATTGCCTTGCCAGTGTTTACAGGCGTTTTCTTTTAATATCCATAAGGGTGTATTTCACAAAACCCAATGCCAGTTTTGAAAATAGAACGTTGGGGGGAAAAACAGCAATCATCTACTACCACGCATCCATGATAAACAGGAAGAGCCAACTATGTAATTTAGCAGCAAAGCTTGTTTTTCTCCTGAGCTCCTAGTCTCTTATTTCAGGGTTTTGTGTGGAGTTTTAGAAAGAATATTGAAGACACGGTTCCTGAACCCTCGCCCACGTTAAGAGGATACAACATGCCTATTAATAATTGTATTACTTCTCTGTTATTGCTGAGAATAATGAGGGGCTGGTAGCATTGGCCCTTTGAGCTGAATTTATCCTGAAATGTTTTCAATTAACTCTTGGCACCCGCAGGAAAGCATCAAACCTTTCCCAGGCTGAAATATGGAAAGTCTGCAGGGAACATCTCAGCAGGAGAGGAATTTCATTAAAACCAGCACATCATAATCTAACGACTTCTGCTCTCCCTCTAAGCTCCCCATTGATAAGGAGTCCGAGGCGAGTTTTATGGATTTGCAAAGAGAAATGATTTCATAAGGCCCTTTCAGGAAAGTTGCTTTGGCCTGGGACCTTTGAATGATTATCTGTTCACTGATGAAAAAATGGTCAGACATTTGGCTTAACTGTGACCGCTCCCTAAGAGGCTGGGCAGTTAGGGACACAGCATCAGTCCAAAGACAGCTAGCTGCTTTCTGGGAACTGGTGGGGGGGGGGGGGCAGTTTTCCCAGGTCTCTGTAGAGTGACATAGTGTTTGTTACAACCTGTGTTTTGAATGACCTGCTTAGAGAGTCAAAAAGCAGGCTTCTGAAGGCATGAGATCAGCAGCCAGACAATCAACCAGCTTTCAAAGGTGTGAATCGTTTCAGAAAATGTTGTTCAGTTGCCCCCATGGCGGGAGCTAGAATTGGAAGCCACAGATGGGGGCAGCACAGGGAAGTAAAGACATTTATTGATGGGTTTTTAAGATATACATCTGTCTCTGTCCTCCACCTCCTACCCCAACTCGGCTTTGCCTTCTCTTGTTCAGTGTGTCATGGGAAGTGAAATGATAAGAATATTGAAAATACTGTGACATAAAATACTGAGACTATTCAAAGAGATGCCCCATAGGAAATGTCCAGCAAGGGTTACCGTATTTTCCGACATATAAGACAACTTTTTAACCCAGGAAAGTCTTCTCAAAAGTCAGGGGTCATCTTATAGGGCGGGTGCTGAAACTTCCAAGCCAGACTGGAAAATCTACAGTCGCCACATATGGTGGTGTGTGTGTGTGTGTGTGGGGGGGGGGGGGCTAAAAAATGGCCGCACTCCATTCATTTCAAATCAAATCTGATGTTTTTTAAATTTTTATTTGGTGTGCATTGGAAGAGGGGTAGTCTTATACGGCGAGTATATCCCAAACTATATTTTAACTGGAAAAGTTGGGGGTCATCTTATATGCCCAGTTGTCTTATACACTGGAAAATACGGTAGTTGCTATGATATTTTTATCACGTTGAAAAGCAGAATGCTGGAGTGGGACTCCCTCAAGCTGGCGAGGTCTTTAAAAGCAGGAGGAGTCTGAGAGACTGCCACAGTCATGAGGAGCCAGAGGAGCCATGACGACTAAGTGCAATGAGCTGTCCCAGATGGGATCCTGGACAGAGGAGGCATTTGGCAAAAACTAAGGAAATCTGAATCAACTGGATTTTAGTTCAGGATAATGTACCCATGTTGCTTCACTGATTATAATAAATAGACCATATGTAAAATGTTGATCGTAGGGGATACTAGATGAACTCTCTCTACTGTCATTTCAAAAAAATTTTTTTTGTAAATCTAAAACTGTACTAAAAATAGTCTTTTCAAAACGAACAAAAATAGTATGGTATTCTATCCTAATAAAAGTGCAATCATGTGTGCATTTTACATTAGGTGAGTAAAGAATATGTGTCTTTCACCAGACACATGTGTGTGTGCACATGGACATGCACACACACTCACATAGCACCTGCTCCCACCACAGATCATGAATGCTGGCTATTTCACTGTGGCTTACATGTAGTCAGTCTCCAGTACTTTTGTCACTCCACTACCTGTGTATCTCATGTACTGGAGCTACTTCAGCTTCCCTCCACCCCCACCCCGTGGACAGCTCCTGGCCTGCCCTGTCTGTCCAATCTGCATGTCCTGTTCCCTCCAGGGTACACCTTCTCAATTCAATTCCCTCGACGTTTAAATAAAATGGAAAACTCTGAACACGTCCCCAGTGTGTTTCCTTATATCACATGCCCCTTCCCAACTTCATATGACTAACACTAAATACTGACAATAATCCTAGCTGGTTTGGCTCAGTGGATAGAATGTCAGCCTGTGGACTGAAGGGTCCCAGTTTTGATTCCAATCAAGGGCACATGCCTGGGTTTTGGGCTCAATCCCCAGCTGGGGGTTTGCAGGAGACAGCCAGTCAACGATTCTCTCTCATCATTGATGTTCGTATCTCTCTCTCCCTCTCTCTTCCTCTTTCTAAAAATCAATAAAAACGTTTTAAAAAATACTGACAATAACACACTGGGATACTCCAGGCAGGCCCATCAGGAATGTTCAAAGACCTCTTTCTTATTCTTTCACATGTTCTGTCACCAAAGCCCTGCACTTCTTTCTTATCAGGTCACCTTTGTCTCTTCCACCCATTTCAGCCTCTTCCAGTCCCCCTTCCCACCCTCCTCTGAGCCCTGGAAGTTTGAGCAGTGCATCCTCAGAATCCAGATCGGTCCCATAGTCCCCTGTACTTTGCTGTTTGTAAGTTTTGTATGTGTTTTATTAACGCCATTTTATCTTGTAACAACCCCATGAAGGCAGCACCGTGGTGATTCCATTTTATAAAACCACAGACAGAAAGATAAAGTCACTTGCTGTTTTATTTCATTTTATTTTTTAATAGATTTTATTGATTTTTTTACAGAGAGGAAGGGAAAGGGATAGAGAGTTAGAAACATCGATCAGCTGCCTCTTGCACACCTCCCACTGGGGATGTGCCCTCAACCAAGGTACATGCCTTTGACCGGAATCGAACCTGGGACCTTTCAGTCCACAGACCGATGCTCTATCCACTGAGCCAAACCATTCAGGGCAAAGTCACTCGCTCTTGATCACACAGCACGTCAGTGCTAGAGATAGATTTGAACAATAGACTGCCTAGTCCTACAGTCCATATTCTTAACTTTGACACTACAGCCTAAACAGCCTATACCTAAGCACACCATGTGGTGCCCGGAACAAGAAATGTTTGAGCAGGAGGTTGGAAAGATCCAACTGCTGGCTTTGAAGATGGAAGAAGGCCATGAGCCAAGGTATGCTTGCAGGCTCTACGAGGTGAAAAGGGCAAGGAATGGGACTCTCCCTTAGAAACCTCCCCACTATAGAATCTTGTTTTTAGCTCCATGAGATTCATTTCAGATCTCTGATCGCCAGAACTATACAATAATAGTTTTGTCTTGTTATAAGCCACTTAATTTATGGTAATTTCTTATAGCAGAAATACAAAACAAATTATATAGTTTTAATAACTTCACTTTAGGCAGGGAATTCTAAATTTAACTGTTGTACAATAGTTATAGTCCCATATGCTGGTGGTAAAATAATTATAGGGGAGAGCAAGTATTGAAGGGAGAGCTAAGAGTTGACTGGCTTGTAAGCGCGGCTAAGATAAAAGTATGCTGAGGAGTTTAAATGCTTTCTCTCCCCCTTGTTGTGGATTAATGTTTTCAAAAACCTTTTTATAATTAAGGTGGGTATAGAACTGAGTGTAAACTTAAAGCCTAAGACAGTTTATACAGTTTATAAAATGTGTTCCATTTACATCTTGGGAATTTTTTATGCATGTAAAATAGTCTTGCTCTGTGACTCCTGCACTCACTTTGCTAACTCTGTGAAGCATGGATGGTTTGGGTCACTGCTTTCTGTTTCACCAAGTATCATATCCACCCCTGCCATGCTGCCAGCCTTTAGCATCATACCAGAATTTATGCACTATATTGAACCAGATTTTTCCCAATACCTTTCCCATTGCAAGTGCTATGAAGATGTTGCCTATTGTAAAAGACAGACATTCCCAGAGTTTCTGTTAACATTTTGTGTGGAGTGGTGGGAGGTGGGAGACTATACCAAACTACTTGGAATCATCCAAAGAAATAGAGATGCAAATTATCCGTGAGACTGATAATGGTCCCAACTCAGTTGAAAGAAGGTGAGTTCCCTTTCTAAAGCAAATACTACATGCAACACTTAAGAATTTGGGTGTTGGAGAAAACAAGATGGTGGCATAGGTGAACACCGGAATTGCGGCCGTGCACAACCATTTCAAGATCACAACAAAAAGAGGAAACAGACACCACTCAGACCCACAGGAAGGATGGCTGAGTGGAAATTCTACAATGAGAAAGAGACTGATATGCAAGAGGAGGTACGAAAATAAAGTGCAGAGGTACGGAGGTGCATGCGAAGGGGCTCGTGGAAAGGGCTGGCAGCATTTCGTACCGGAGGGGGGCACAAGATCCCGATGGCTCTGAACTCCAGTTCCAGGAGAGTTTCTGGGGACTCAGAACCATACGGGGAGGAGCTGGACTGTCTGGCACCGACTGGCACCAGGAGGAACTCCAGAGCGGCTTGAGATCCGGTGTCTCTTAGAGCAGGGCTGAGAAGCAGCCATAGCTGGTTGCTCTGCCCTTAGATTTCCCAAAACCCCGCCCCACCCAACCTGTGTGCAGAGGCTTTTTCATATAAAAGGTTGGGAAACCTCAGGCAGAAACTAAAATAGCACCTCCTTGGAGTTCCAAGAGACTGTGTACCCAGTGGTCAGAACAGGACCACCCAGCCTACAACTCCTCAGACTCATAAGGGACACACTCAGGGGGCAGACTTAGTGGGTACTGAAGACGCACTGAAACAAGTCTTGCCCCATAAGGGTGTCTCCAGCATAGAAGTTCTCCTACCATAGACACAGCTGATTAAAACCACTTTGTCAATGCAGGGAAGCAGCCAAAATGAGGAGACAAAGAAACAGGTCACAAATGAGAGAAATGGAGGAAAGCAAATGACTGGATATAGAGTTCAAAACCACAGTTATAAAGTTTTTCAAGAATATGCTAGAGATTGCTGATAAATTTAGTGAGACCTTTGAGCATAGGAAAAAGGACTAGCTAGAAATTAAGCATACACTGACTGAAATAAAGAATAATATACAGAGATCTAACAGCAGACTAGAGAATTGCAAGAATCAAGTCAAAGATATGAAATATGAAAAAGCAAAAAACACCCAGCTGGAAAAGAAAAAAGAAAAAATAATCAAAATAATCCAAAAATATGAAGATAGTGTAAGGAGTCTCTGGGACAACTTCAAGCATATCAACATCAGAATTATAGGGGCGCCAGAAGAAGAGAGAGAGCAAGATATTGAAAACCTATTTGAATAAATAATGACAGAAAACTTCCCCTACCTGGTGAAAGAAATGGACTTGCAAGTCCAGGAAGTGCAGAGAACCCCAAACAAAAGGAATTCAAGGAGGACCACACCAAGACACATCATAATTAAAATGCCAAGGGCAAAAGATAAGGAGAGAATCTTGAAAGCAGCAAGACAAAAGCAGTCAGTTACCTACAAGGGGGCACCCATATGACTGTCAGCTGATTTCTCAACAGAAACTTTGCAGGCCAGAAGGGAGTGGCAAGAAATATTCAAAATGATGAATAGCAAGAACCTACAACCAAGATTACTTTACCCAGCAAAGCTATCATTCAGAATTGAAGGTCAGATAAAGAGCTTCACAGACAAGAAAAAGCTAAAAGAGTTCATCACCACCCAACCAGTATTATATGAAA
>PVJC01047154.1:0-13018 GCA_004026665.1 Murina feae
CACCCTCGCCCCCTGCCAGCCTGGTCACCCTACGCAGCCTGCTTGTTCAATTGTTTGGTCATCACTCACTAATCCACCTGCTGGACAGAGCTTAGGCAGCCTTCTTGCGAGTGCATGAGGGTTAATTTGCATATTATCTCTTTATTATATAGGATAGGGGCCTAATTCAGGTTTCTTTAGAATTCCTTTTCCATATATTTTGAATGAATAGATTTTATTACATACTAGAGGCCCAGTACATGAAATTCATGCACAAGCAGGGTTCCTAGGCTTGGCCTGCAATCAGGGCCTATCGGGGTCTTTCTTCCCTGGCTGCCAGCTGCCAGCTGAGGCCTTCCTTCATTCCATGCAACCCCCTGGTGGTCAGCACATGTCATAGCGAGCATTCAAACTCCCGGTTGGCTGAACTCCCAAGGTATCAAGTTGCATATTAGCCTTTTATTATATAGGATATTTTAATAATATTGGAAGGATACACCCCATAATACTGTAGGGATTTACATAAAATAAACTGTATATTATAAATAGCACACTGTAAAACTTAGTAATTATTTAAACACAATACTTCATGGAAATTGAAAGAATTTTGAAAGATATAATAAAACTTAAAAGTTTTAGTACTCCTAATTACTCTAATCACAATTTACCTTTTGTAGAAAGAGCTAGTTCATCCATTGAAATATATTCTCTTGAAGACAGACAGGGGCTATATTTTAATGTTATGTCCTAAGAGCAGAGTATCTTAAACTTAATAGGTTCTAATGGGTGTTTTTTAGTTAAATCTGACATGATCAATGAATTTTTCAAGAACTTTGTTCTCAGACCCTGGAGCTTATAGAGCAGGCAATGTGAATGCTGGAATAGATGATACAACTTGGAATTTTTATCTTTACAAAAATGTTTAAATATTTTAAAACAAATTCACATTGACTTAATTCAAAATTTACAGGTACAAAAAGAAATATGAATATGTACATAGCGAAGAATACTTCTTCCCAATGCACTTTCAGAGATATTTTAGGCATATAGGAATAAGATATATACATTCTATTTAGCAGAGTAAAATGTTCTGTCTTAATTGTTTACACTTAACACTTCTGGAAACTGGCCCATATCTGCAAACAAACGAAAGACTGTGTTCTCATTCTGTGTCATACATATTTTATAGATGTGTAGCATAATTTATTAAACTGGTATTTTGTAATGAATGTTTTAGATATTTTACAATTATTCTTACTAAGAACACATTGCAATGAATAACCTTGTACATGGCACTATTTTGTACAAATGAGAACAAATTTATGAGCCATATTCCAATTTATAAAATAAGGGTCAAAAGTTATGTGTTTTTATACATTGATAGATATTGCCAGATTACTTTCCATCTGGGATGAATTAATTTACATTCACAATCAAAATGCTCTTTGTTTCAATCTGGATGGTAGAATGTGCTATCAAACTTTTCAATCATTGTTAATAATGTAGGTAAAAAATGCTGACAGTAGTTTTAATTTTTTTCTATTTTAGAATTTAGATTTTTTCCCTACATTTAAGGACATTGGAATTTATTTTCACTTTATCATAACACTGTTTATATCTTCTTCTTTGTACTCAATACACTGTGTACAATGTGTAATTATTTTATTTATCTGTGTCCTTGTTCATCATTTGTCTCTTCTATTATTGTACAAGTTCCTTGAAGGTCAATACTTGGCTTTCTTGTTCATCGTTGATTCCCAGCTCCAGTACAGCACCTTCCCTAGTAGACATTTAGTAAATATTTATTGTACAAATGACTTCATAATGTGAGTCTATCTGGAGATCTCTCATGTACTTCCCAGAAGTCTGTCTTTGATTCTGTGCCCTATTACCTCTGAATCTCCAAAAACAATTGGTTATTTTTTAGGATTTTTTGAAATACTTGCTCAATTATTTGACATGAAATTGAGAAACACAGTACTTAAATTAATATTTTCAAATAAGACTTTCTTACGGGTTTTCCCGTAAGAAAACTAAATTGCAATCACAGTTTAGTTTTTTGTAAACAAGATGATTCTCTAATGAGAATTGCAATTTAACTCCCCGCCCCCCAGTACTATTATGAAAAGAGAAATGACAATGAATCTAGGAAATAAGGAAAGAATAAGTATATTTATTTATAACTTCATTATCACATAGTGGGACTGTACACAAATTTGTATCACTGACCTCTGACATTGCATAAGACTGTAGAGTTTCCAGAAATGTAATTATCTTAAAAATTTACTATCAATTAATAATTGGGCTTCAATCATAAAATGGACAATGATTGTGTCTGTATTATGTAATTCTTTCAGCAACTGCAGACATAGAAATTGTTAAAATTTAAGGTAAATTTGTGTAGTTCAATGACTAATTTAAAAAATGTATAAGCATTACTTATTTTTAATCAGCATTCAACAAATCATTCATTACAAATACCAGTTTAATAAATTACACACACAATATCTTGAATATTCCTGACTCTAGTGAAAAGAACAAGTGATTTCAGAGTCTACCTAGTTTTGTTAATCATATTAGATTATTAGAAGCACAGAAATGAGTCTTTGTTTTCCTCTGCAGTGCATCAAATTTACAAATCTGAAGCTTACTCTAGAAGAAGTGTTTAAGATGAGAGACTAAAGCGCTTTGTCAATTATATCAAAGTCGGGCTTTATTCTGAGCAGGGCATCATTTCTGAGATGCTGCCGTGTTAACTGATTTTGGGATTTGCAACAAGGAAACCAGAGAAAGGAGACTGAAGATGAAGGCAGTTGGAAGAGAAAGGTGTCAGACTGCAGGGGAAGATAGAAGGTCCTTGCCTCATGGCTTGGACAAAAAGATCAGGCATAGTTGATACACTCCAGGAGACCTGCTACTTCATAAGCAATTTTTAAAAATGTTTTTATTGATTTCAGAGAGGAAAGGAGAGGGAGATAGAAACATCAATGACAAAAGAGAATCATTAATAGGCTGCCACCTGCATGTCCCACACTGGGGACAGAGCCCTCAACCGGGCATGTACTCTGACTAGGAATGGAACCATGACTTCCTGGTTCATAAGTCGACACTCAACCACCAAACCATGCCAGCTGGGCCTATAACAAATTTTCAATTTCATTTTTTGCATTGTAATTCCTTGATACAATCCTTAAGACTTAAATTCACTATGTTAAACCAGTAAATTCCAGGTACACTGTTATAGGGAAGCCAAAGAGTGGGTATATATCTATGTCTTAGAGTGAAATTGACTAGACAGAACAGGATCAACAAAAATATCCAATGATAGATGGACAGAAGCAATAGCTGAAGAATCCCAGCTCTAAGGTCAAAATTGAGAGGTGATAAGTAACAGCCGAAATATATAAGTGCAACCCACATTATGGGGACCTCATAAACAGCAGAGATGGGATCTGGACTTTCTGTATTCATTATTGTATACTTGGGTTATAATTAAATGGTAACAGGTAAGCTCAGAAGACTGAGAAAGTTGGGAGATACATAAAGGATAAGAAATTGCTTATGGATATCTGTTATTACAAGTCCTCAGTGTAGTTCAGGAGTGCTTCTTATCTTATATTTTGGTGCTTACATTATCCACTTTCAAAGTTATGACTACATTCATGTGCATTATAATCTCCCTCCTAACCAGATTATAAACTTCTTGAAAACTTAAGGCTTAATTTGTAGTATACATCTTGCTTTCCTCTCATAATGTCTAAGGTGGTACTCAGCCAATATTATGGTGCTTAGCATATATTTATTAAATGAACACTTTATTGGACAATTCTTTTTATGACTATACTAGGGGCCAGGTGCACTCGGGAGGTTCCTTAGCCCGGTCTGTGGCCTCTCACAGTCAGGGACTCCTAAGGGGATGTCCACCTGCTGGCATGCCTGGCCAGCCTGGGTGAGGGGTTGATGGTTATTTGCAGGCTGGCCAAGCCCCCCAGTGTGGACCCTCGCCCCATTAGGGTGTGGCAAGCCTCAGTGATGGGTTGAGGGCCGTTTTCAGGCTGCCCACAGCCCCTTCAGGTTTTGGGTCCCTACTGGAGTGCCTGGGCACCTGGGTGATGAGCTGAGGGCTGTTTTCAGGCTGCCCACAGTCTCTTCAGGGTTTGAGTCCCTACTGGGGCATCTGGGCAGCCCGGGTGAGGAGTTGAGGGCCGTTTTCAGGCTTTCAGGCTGCCCACAGCTCCCAATGACCCGAGGTCCCAGTGAGGCTGGCTGGAATCAGGTTTCTGGGGTTTATTTATTTTCTATAATTGAAACACTGTTGCTTTGAGCCGAGGCCTAGGCAGATAAGGAAGCCTCCTGTTTGTTTCAGCTCCATGGCTGCTATAATTGAAACATTGTTACTGTCGGCAGAGGCTCAGCCAGCCTAGGCAGGCAGTTGCAACGGAAGCCTGCTGTTTACTCTAGCTCTGTGGCTGCCGACCGCCATCTTGGCTGGGTTAATTTGCATACAGCCACTCTGATTGGCTGGTGGGCGTGGCTTGAATGGTGGGCATGGCTTAGGCATCCCAGAGAGATGGTTAATTTGCTTATTACTCTTTTATTAGATTAGACTCTGGGCCAGGTGCACAAAAATTTGTGCACTCGGGGGGTCCCTTAGCCTGGCCTGTGCCCTCTTGCAGTCTGGGACCCCTCTGGGAATGTCCATCTGCTGGCATGCCTGGCCAGCCTGGGTGAGGAGCTGATGGCTTTTTGCAGCCTGGCCAAGCCCCTAGTGGAAACCTTCACCTCATTGGGGTGTGGCCAGCCTGGGTGAGGGGCTGAGGGCCATTTTCAGGCTGCCCACAGCTCCAATTAACCCATCGTCCCAGTGAGTCTGGCTGGAATCAGGTTTCTGGGGTTTATTTATCTTCTATAATTGAAACTTTGTTGTCTTGAGCGGAGGCCTAGGTAGGCAATGAAGTCTCCTGTTTGCTCTAGCTCTATGGCTGCCAGCCACCATCTTGGTTGGGTTAATTTGCATACAGTTGCTCTGATTGTCTGGTGGGCATGGCTTGGCTAGTGTGGGTGGCTTAGGTGTCTCGCAATGATGGCTAATTTGCATATTACTCTTTTATTAGATTAGATGGCTCATAGTCTCAAATGACTGTAATAACATGAAAAAGGATCTTAAATATGCTTTACATTGTCTTTCTTTTTGGAATGTAGACCTTGCTTATGATGTATTTGCTTTTATCCTTTCATTACCATCTTCACTTAATTGTTTTTATTTTAATCCTCACCTGAGGAATGCTTTTTAAAAAAATGGTTTGAGAGAGAGAGAGAGAGAGAGAGAGAGAGAGAGAGAACACCAATTTGAGAAACAATTGGTTGCCTCCCATATGTATCTTGACTGATTGAATCCCCACCTTGGTATGTGCTCTGACTGGGAGTCAAACCCACAGCCTTTCTGGTGTATGGGATGACACTCCACCCAACTGAGCCAGGTGGCCAGGACCATCCTCACTTAACTTTGAAAGTCCCTCAGTAGTCCCTGGTTTTCAAGGTTTCTTGTAAAAACAACATAATAACTGAATATTTAGTCTCTTATGCTAAAACGAGACCAACAATTAATTCACATCTGAAATCTATGCTCATGCTTAGGCATAAATCATGAACGCTTAAGTGCATATGTCATGTGCTGTCCAGCTGTGTGCACAAGCATGAGGTACAACCACGTTGAAGCTCTGAGCAGACCTGTGATCAGTTGACACTTCTAAAAATCTTTGTTTGTTGTTTTCCTTCCTGATAATCTTGTTCTCAAAGTTTTATAAGTCTAACTTATATAACCATTCTCAACAGTATATAAGGTTGCCTTGTTTCTTACGAATGTGCAAGCCTTCAGATTATTAAGTGTCAGGAACAGCGGTGGATAAATAACACACATCTCAGCTCCTCTGGGGGGTAGGAAGGATTGAGGAGGGAGGACAGGAAAAGAAAGCAACTCATGTGCACACAGTCCTCTCTCTGACGGGAGTGCCAGGTCTGATCAGAAATCCTGCCTCCTCCAGCCCGTGAGTTAAGAGACAGAATCACCCCAGGATGGATGTGTTATTCGCTTTTCCAATCATTCCTCAGAATAATACAACTAGTACTTCCAATCAGGCTGGGCTTAGGTGGCTATATCACCGTAGTGATGTTCCAGGATTGGTAGCTGAGAAAAGGTCTTCTCCATAAAAAAGAAAAAATGGAGGGTGAGCTGGGGAAAGGGCCTGGCCGCTCCCTCTGCTGCTGCTGTTGCTTATTCACAGCACGTTCCCGGAGCCTGTGCAGCTGACGCGCCGCAGACTTCTCGTTTTTGTTCAGGTCTGGTTTTGATCTGCAGTGTTCAGGGATGAGCAATTCCTTTCACGTTATTTGCAAACCTTGTCAAAGCCTGATTGCAGCATGACATTGATGACAGACTGATTATTACTTGTCTCAAAAAGCAGTGTAAGAACATATTGGCTTTCATGCAAACATCCAGCTTGTCATTAGCGAACGGTGCAAATGGCAGCGGTTTTATACCGGAATCCTGGAACCACACGCAAAAGGAAGCATCTCTATTGCTATTGATTCTGGAAAGATTTCAATAACATTTTAGGGACAGTGTTTGTTAAGTGAGGTTCCTACAGCACCGAGACGAATAGCCTAACTGAAATTTCATTGATTGTGTTGAGAGACATTTATTCCAGTAGGCTAGACAGAAAAAATAAAGAAGGGATATGAAATAATATTAAACTGTATAAACTTTCTTTTTCAGTAAAGCAAATCCACTAAAGCTTAGAAGTGAGTTCAGTAGCAAAGTTCTGCTTACTTGGAAGCCCTAAGTACTAAGTTTTGATAATTTTTCAATAACTCAAGCCAGACACACCCAGATGAATAAATTAGCTGCTTGTGATGAGAATTAGACCTTACAGTAGATATTTATGTTTTTCAAATCACAGGAACGCAATTATGTTAAAGAAACATAGGCATTCTGAAAAATCCTTTCTAGGAATTATAAACTCCATGATTTCAATTTTATGTATGAGTCATCAAGCTCACCTGAATGTTTATTTGACACTTAAATAAAATTATGGGTTGGAAACTAGTGGTGTCTACAAATAGGATATCACATTGTCTCCCTACATGTGTTCCATTTTCTATTTCTTTCTTCTTTTGGTAGAAAAATAGGGGATAATCTCATTAGGCCAGAGCTACTCATTCACAGAACGAACCACCACCTCAATTTCTTAAAAAAATATAAACTCTACAATGAGATGACATGTTTTAAGCTAATTGCAACTTTCAGTTAAAAAGAATATGTACATGGCAACACTTAAATAAAATATGTAAATAGGTTTTTCATGAAGATCTTTTTTAATACCTATCCTAAAAGTCAATCATTGATATTAATATATATGTTTATTGTCCTCAATATTTACGTAAACTGAAGTGGGACTCAACATAGTATATTTTTAACTGTGTGTTTTTTTCCCCCACATATGATATTGGAAGTCATGGCGACAGGACTTCAGGCAGTTCTGAATTTATATCTTACTTGGGATGGTAAAATCTCAGAGGTGACTGGAATTGACATCTGATATATTTTCTCATGAATGTGCTTGAACTGATCTATGTTAGCTTACAAACTGCTAAAATAGAGGCAATTATTTCAAGAACAAGAAACACTAGAATTCTGGCATATTTATATAATGAAATATTTAGCAACAATGAATACTAACATTATCTGTAAACACAGGCAATGTGGAAGAAAAAAATTATGTGTCAGAAGTAGGAAGGTCAGTAGGAAGTCAGACATTTTGGAATTCAGGTTTTATATTTGCATAATAGGTAGTAGATATTTTGTAATATTGATAAGTCAATAAAAAGAGGTGAGGTATAAATACTGGAAAAGATGAAAACCAATTGATTAAATAGACATTTTAAGATTTTTACATATATATATATAGTTTCATAATGAATATTTTAAGTTATAAAACATAGTTCATATTTGAGTTTACTACATATGAATTAAAAGCTACAGGACTTCCATTCTGCTAATGCTGATGCATATGCAACAGACCAACTATTAGAAATATAGCAGAAGGCCAAACAATGACTTCGAATAGGCCTCTGCTGAAAGTCTTTCCACCGACCATTCTCCGTGGAGACCATTCCCTGGAATCTCACACAAACAAGCATATGCATTAGTCAGTGCGTAAGATTCAGTGGGGGAGAACTTGGCAGAAAGACAAAAAAGAGTCTCCAAACTTCTTTGGAAAGTGTTTTGCCACTTATCTTAAAGCTATAACGCTGCCAACTGGAGTCAGTGGGCTATTATAAATTTATATATGCATTTAATCTGCTTGGAGAATTTTTTTACTTATATGTTACGTCAACATTTCAAAACAACCTTTTAAGATACAGAATCTTCCCAGAGGAAGTCTCTTCATATGTGAGAGGCAGCTTTCCTTCTGAGGGACAGCAATGACTAGTTTGTTTGAGTACAAAACTGACAGTTGGGAAAGTCTGAAATATAATTCTGGCTTTTCTACTTCCTTAGGTTGGCCATACAAAATTCTGTTAAGCAAGCAGAATTTTGGAGAAAGCACACACACATTTTAAAGAAGAGCTACAAACTCTACTGGAATATGAGTTAGCAAAAGACCTTGACCATCATCTGAGTGACCTTGACTAATTAAATCTGGAGAGAAACAATCAGCAAAATGATCACACAGCCATCCTGAGGCTTTACAAAAATGAAATGAGAATGAGTTAAAAGGAGTCTGTGGAAAAGTACACAATTCTGGGGAATTATTTTGCTTTTATAACCTGAAAAAAAGTTAAATGTATTGTAAATGATTGATTTTTGAAAGCAATAATTAATACAAAATTAAGAAAATAATGTTGGAGTCTGAAGGAAAAGTTCTTATAGAAATTTATTTTTGTTGCATTCTGGAAGAGGAGTGTTAGCCTTTGATAAATTTCCTGTGTAGATATTGTTCCCTATCAAGATGTAACCTTCAGCCTACGTATCTCAAAGAGATGCTGATCCTGAATTGTAGGTTGAGGTACAGTCTGCAAATAGTATGTCCCCTCATAGGAAATATTTGCAGGCACCATAGTTCATAAAATTTGCTGTGGGGAGCCAAATTCACCACAGAATTTGGAAAAACTTACCTCAAAGTGTATCTTATGGAAAATGCAATTGAAACAAAGGGACTCAAGCTCTCATCAAGAACTAACTGGGGGATTATGGGATTAAATAGAGAATATCGTAAATTGTTAGAGTTCTCAGTAGAAGGATTTCAATGTTAAGGAGACCTTCTCTTTCAGATGGGCCATCTAAATCATGGTGTAGGAATTGGCAGGATTATGAAATAGTTAATCAGTTAATTATATTATTTATCAGAAACTTAAGCCTCTTCAAAATGGAAGCCTAGTCTCTTATGATTATCAAATCCAGTCTTTAGCCAAACCCTTGAAGAAGGCTAAGATATTGGGCCAGGAAATGGAAATAATTGACATAATCATGTATGATTTCAATAGTTCTAGGTCCAAAACTTACAAAAGGTACAGCTGTGACCATTTCACAAATCCTGATGTGAAACATCATAATCTGATTGAGGATATCAGGACTCTATAATTTGTAGGAAAAGGAAGGTTTATTGTAATGATCAAGCATGTTGTAGGCCCACTGTTATAGGAATGATCACAAGCTCTTTGTTATGGCCCCTTTACTGCATTTGCTGCAAGAGGATTCAGTAGAACAATCATACCAGGGTTTTTATGTTTATTTGTGGGGGTGTTATATAATCTAAGATTCCTTGAGCTATGTTAGACTATATTTATAATTCATTTTTTAAAACTAATCTACATAGTGGGATTATCCCCAGGCCAAGATTTCCAATTTCTATCTTTTTGTTGATGACTTCCAAACTCTGGAATCTAATTCTTGACACTCAGACCATACATCCAAGTATTTGCATCTGAACTTAGATATCTCAGAGGAGTGACTTCAGACTCACGATGTCCAAACTGAACTTACATTTTATTCAAATCTTGTCCTACTTTCCACTTTTCTGATTTAGGGACTAGGATTGCCATGTGCCCAACTACATGGAGAATCTTCTGTTCTCCTCTACCATATATCGCACCTAAACCTAGATTTCCTTTTCTAACACAGGTGGGGAAATTCATCCTTTGTTGTAATGATTAAATGAAAAATTAAGGCTAAACACTTCACTTTAAAAATTGTGACAAACTCTTTTATTATAGGTGCACGCACATACATGTACCAATATATACACACACAAGGTTCATTTTGCAGAAGAAGAGTAACCAGAATACACTGGCAAAAGCAAATTTTAAAAAATTTTGGGTTTGAGAAGACTCTCAAGAAAAAATCTTGAGAAAGAGGGTGGGATGTTTTTCTAGGGTTTTAGCAGAGGAACATCAGATGAAGTTTAGCCAATTTCAGAGAAAAGTTGGTCAAGGATGGTTCTCAGAAGAAGCAAGAATTATTCTTCAGGAGGAAGAATTAAGAGTTGAGGTCGTGTGCAAAAGAAGGTGGGTAAAACATCTATGAGGATAATGACATGTGAGTGCCACCATGGAAAAATCCCTGTCTTCAGGGTCTCTTACAGGTTCTAATAATAATAATAATAATAATAATAATAATAATAATAAAGAAGTCCTGAATAACCTGTATACTAGAATACAATTAGCAAACTCATGGCATCTGGTTTTGATTTGAAATCTTTCTTATTAAACCAGGGCATGCTTTCATATAATTTATTCATATAAATTGTTTAAATATATCTATTTTTCATCAAAAGATCATGTTTAGAAAACATCTCCATGACCTCCTTTTGAACAGAAGTATCCAGGGCACTAATTACAAATGTATTGCACTGCATGATGTCTACATTCAGCAGTTTATTCCTGCTGGGTGTTCAAAGGACAGTATAATATAAGTTCAGTATCTGGTATTGTTGGTTGTCTTGGCTTCATGCATGTTAAACCTGGATTTTCATTGCTACAGTATAAAATAAATAAAAAATGTAACCATATTTTTTAATGTTTTCAATATAGATTTTATGAATGTTTCAGTATTTGCCAAGAAATCCTCTGATATATGATTGTACCTATCATTCTAATCTAAAGGTAGAGATAATACACAGTGTCTATATGATTTCACTATTTTTTTTTTAAAAAGTGAAAGATTCTACCCCTTTTATTTTTATTTAAAAAGTATTTCTGGTGGGTTTGGGATTAGGTTAAAGTGTCCCACAATTTGCAATAGCAAAATTGGTATATATACTCAGAAATAGGCATCCAATCCAGAGGAACAATATACAATATGTTGAAATCCTTGCAATCAGAAAATGAGAAACACATATAATACTGAAATCTTTTGACAACCAATAGCAATAACTGATGTAAGAAGGGATTTTACCAATAACCGGGATCTAGGGTTGAATAAGACAAATATTAGAAGAAGAACCAAAAATCATGAACAAATTTAAGATCTTGGCATATTAAATATCTGATAGAACCAATGGGGTATTGGAATATGTGTGACAGGTTGAGGGTGTGAGAGAAGAAACATAGAAGAAAAAATGCTTAATAGGTTTGCTATAGATTCAAAATAAAATATCTAAGCAGAAGATCTGGAATCTTTATAGTTAAAACAAGAAAAAAAATAGGTAAAAGTAGAAGAACCATGGTCTTCTGTCAGGCCACTCTGCCTTTCATTTCTGTTCTCTTCCTTAATTGTCAAGTCTCCAGCCCTCTCATCTACTTATAGTCATCTCACCATATTAAGTTTTACATTATGTCCTTAGGCACAGTTAGTTTGGAATGCCAACAGTCTTTGAAGATTCCTCTCTAAATGCTTCATCTTACAGATTTTCAACAGGTATGTATTTTCCAACACATTAGACTGAAAAGTTTGTCAGGTGAGCAACATGAAAGTGAGAATGATTTCTTTGCATCAAGATTTTTGAACTAATAGCATAGTCATTTGTTTAGCTTTGGCAAGGTTATCACAAAAAAAGATGTGTTCTTCCTGCTACATTATATCAGGAGACAAGGGATGGTGCTTTGTCCTGTACTGAGGATATTAACTTTCATTTTTTTTGGGTGGGGATGGAATTACTTAGGTTTCTCCATAGTGAAGTTGCCATTTTCCACTTAGTATTTAAGAAGTTATTTGTGGTGAGAGTCTATGAGACTGAAATGTCCTCTTCATCAAATCATTACTCACTATTTTAGCATCCATTGATTATTAAAGATTGGTTACTAATTCCATAATTATATGCTTACTAGGGGCCCGGTGCACAAAAATTTGTGCACTCGGGGTGGAGGGAGTCCCTCAGCCCGGCCTGTGCCCTCTGACAGTCTGGGACCCCTCAGTGGATGTCCTATGATGGCTCCAGTCTGCCAGGCGCCTTTTGTGTGTTTGTGTGTGTGTGTGTGTGTGTGTGTGGCCACTGGGGACCTGCCCCCAGCCGCATCTGAGGCTCAGAGCAGTCCTCCTGTGTGTGTCTACCTGCTGGGGGCCTGCCCCCAGGCACACCGTGGAGGCTTGGAGCAGGCACCCCCTCTATGTTGATCTCTCAGACTCTTGCCCTCCCCTGCATGCTGTTCTCTTTTTTGAGCATGGCCAGGGCTGGGTGCGGCCTGCCTCCCAAGCTTGCCTACTGCCCATCTTCTTCCAGCCACCAGAAAGCAGGGAAAACCCTGCCTTGTGGTCAGGCCAGCCTTTTCCTGCTCCCTGATCCCCGGAAGGGACCTGGGAAGCTGCCAAGCAGGCTGCCAACTCTTTCCCACTCACCTGTCCCCTGCTGCCTTCCTTTCCCACTTCCTGGTGCCGCCAAGGGGTCTGGGGAGCTGCCAAGCAGGACCCCAGCCCCTGCAGCCTTGCTTTCCCGCTCCCCGGTGCCCCGCAAAGGGCCTGGGCGGCCACCAAGCAGGCCGAAACCCCCCCCTGCCGCCTTTTACCCGCTTCCCGGTGCCCTCCAACCCTGCCGCCTCTTTC
>PVJC01047155.1:0-13016 GCA_004026665.1 Murina feae
GCCGCCATGTTGGCTGGGCTAATTTGCATACAGCCGCTCTGATTGGCTGGTGGGCGTGGCTTACCCTGTCTCGGAGAAACGGTTAATTTTACTATTTCGCTTTTATTAGTTTAGATATATAAAAGCCTAAGTGACCAGAACACCAGAGCAACCAGTCACTCTGACACACACTGACCACCAGGGGGCAGACTCTCAATGCAGGAGCTGCCCCTGATAGTCAGTGCACTCCCACAGCCAACCTCCCCTGGCTAGCCGGCCAACCTCCTGTGGTCCCTCCTCCCTGGCTGCTGCCCGGCAAGAAGGCAGGGCTGGCCGGGGAGAGGGGCCGTCGGAGGGAAGGCCCAGCCAGCAGCCAGAACGCCCCAATCAGCCCTGATCGCAGGCCAGGCCTAGGGACCCCACCCTTAGATGAATTTTGTGCACTATGCCTCTAGTCATATAATTTCCACCACCTATAAAAACACATTTTTTAACCTTTCGAGTCATTTAAAATTTTTATGTAGATATATGTGTACATCAGTTTTTCTAGTTACCAGATTTTATATAAGTAGTCATTAAATTTTTAAAGATTTTTGTGTTTAAATTTAAATACTCTAATTTAATCATATTTTTATTATTTGACATAAGCAATTTGTCCATATTATAAATAACCCTACACTGGATCATGATTATATAACTCTTGGATTACATTTTTTATTTTCACAAGGTGGATTCACTAAAGTGAGAATTGTGACATAGACAGCCTTATTTGTGACATATTTGGAGCAGTCTCATTCTTTTTAATGGATATATGTTGTATTGACGTGCCATTACTTAATAAAACCATTAACTCTCATTCAACTTTGTTTTTTATTCTTATAAATAAAGTCACAGTGAACATCCTTAATAATTTGTGGGAATATGTCTATAGAGCAGATATTTAGAAATAGAATTATTTTGTCAAAAAGTATATGTACATTTTAATTTCAAACTTAAGTTGACCTAGACAAATGTCCCACATTTCTTACTCTTACTTGCCAATTCATAGGTTAGCAGTCGTCCAAATTAACTTTAAAAGCCATTTTGGTAAATTATAAAATATATTTAGCTTCTTAATTGGTATTACATTAAAATAAAAAATCAAGTTGGGAATAATTGGAACTTTTATACAGTATTCAGTTCTCTCCAGGAACACGTTCTACCTCTAAAACTTTCCTCTGTTAAAGTTTTGTGCATCATTGTTGTAATGAAGCTCTCTGGGGAGAGCCGGACATTCTCCCCAAGCTAGTTCAAATGCATCCTGAGGGAGCAGGGAGAGAAAGGCCAGCTGGGGGTATTAATGGTGGGTAGGTGGGGCAAAAGTAGGTTTACAGTTGTTCGTGTGGAAAGTAATAAATAATAATACAAAAATAAACTCCATGTTTTGTGTACTCACAACTATAAACCTATCTTTTCCCCCCACCCTGAATTTTCATCATGGCTAATGTCGAACATATTTTATGTGGTTGCCATCTGTATATGTTCTTTGGTAAAACATCCGATATGTGCTTTACAGATATTTTCTCCCATTGTTTGTCTTTTCATTTTCTTAATGGGGCCTTTCTTTCACAGAGCAAAAGTGTTCCATTTTGATGAGGTCCAGTTTTATCACTTCTTTGGTTTTAGGAGTCATGTAGTTGATGTCATATTCCTAGACGAAGCATATCAAACTCAAAGACTAACACAGGCCAAATAAACAAGGTTTTAAGTGTATGTGAGCCACAAAAAATCAAAAGCTTCATCATAGAAACAAAGGTTTATTTCGATAGAGACGTGCTGACTACAAAGAGTTGGAATAAATGAGTAATCATTAACATAAAATATTTTAATAAAAATTAATATTTTTTAACATTAACTTACCAGATACTGAATAACTGCACAAAATAATAAGCGTAGTGCAAATAAATCTATTTTTCTTTTTCTCTGAAAGCTAAATATTTCCTGTTGCCCAGGACTAATCAGTCCAAGACTAATGATGTGGCAGTTGGCTGCTGAAATATTCGCTGCTAGTATTAGTGGAGAGAAATGGTGCGTCTGAGTGTAAGGCGCGTGAGAGAAATGAATGCAACAAGATTATAGTAATCAGTCATCATTAGCGAACATTGTAGTTCGTTATTCATGGTTATGTATAACAGGATATTGTAAAAATTAAGTTAGGAAATTTTTATTAAAATGTTTCTTACATACCGTTATATTGGCTGGGCCACAAAAATATTTGTGGATTTGTGGACCACATGTGGGCCGTGAGTTTGACATGCTTATCCTAGACCCTAAAAGATTCTCTTCTGTTTTCTAAAAGTGTTATGGCTTTTTTGTTTTGTGTATGTCTGTTATCTATTTTTATTTTATTTTTTTAATATGTGAGGTTTAGGTCAAGGTGTATATTTTTGCCTGTGGGTGTATGATTCCTCCAGCACTTTTCTTTCCATTGAATTACTTTGGCACCTTTGTCAAAGATTAGTCAAGGATCTTTGTATGAATCTATTTCTGGGCTCTCTTTCATTCATTCGTGTGTCAGTTCCCTCACTAGTACCAACTATCTTAGTTACTATCTTTAGATACTAAACATCACTGTATTCTTCTTTCTGATGTTGCTTTATCTATCCTAGGGCCTGTGACTTTGCATATACCTTTGTGTTTACAAAGAACTTTGCAGGGATTTTGATAGGACACACATTAAATCAGTTTGGGGAGAATCTTTACTGTTTTGAGTATTCTAATCCAGGAACACAGTATATCTATCCATTTAATTAAGTCTTTGATTTCTTTCATCAGCATTTTGTCATTTTCATCATACTAATGGTGAATATATTTTGATAAGCTTGTATATTGTGAAGCAAAACTACTTTGCCGTGTCTTCTGGCATATTCTGGCTGTTTCACAATCAAAGCGTGGTTCAAATTCATTATTTGTTGTCGGTAGTGATCAGTATTAATGGTTTCATCTGGTTTTAGAAGCTCATAATACACTACACCTTCCTGATCCCACCAAACACAGAGTATTGACTTCTTTCTGAAGCGATTTGGCCTTGCAGTCGATGTTGATGGTTGACTTGGATCAACCCATGACTTTATGCGTTTGGGATTCTCAAAATAAATCCACTTTTCATCGCCAGTCACAATTTGATGCAAAAAAGACTTTCATGCTGTTGAAGCGACATTTTACTGATGACTTTTCAGTTTTCCATTTGTCTTTTGTTCAATTGATGTGGCACCCATTTTCCTTTAAAATCTTTCCCATTGCTTGTAAACAATCAGAAGTTGTTTGCTGAGCAACGTTTAATCTAGGAGTCCTCAAACTTTTTAAACGGGGCCAGTTCACTGTCCCTCAGACCATTGGAGGGCTGGACTATAGTTTAAAAAAAAAAAACTATGAACAAATTCCTATGCACACTGCACATATCTTATTTTGAAGTAAAAAAACAAGGCGGCAAAAACACCCGGCTGGCCGGATAAATGTCCTCGGCGGGCCGCATGTGGCCCATGGGCTGTAGTTTGAGGACTCCTGGATCTTTCTGCAAGTTGTTTCTGAGTTTGACATGCATCTTCATCAAATAATGCTTGTAACTGGTCTTCAAACTTTTTCGGTTGACCTGGATGTTCTTTGTCTTTCACATCAAAATGATCACTTTTAAAGTGTTAAGTCAGAATTCACAAGTATCTTGAGATGGAGTATGTTCACCATAAGCTTCGCAAAGTATAGGATAATTTTCAGCAGCACTTTTCTTCAAAATAAAATAATGAATTAAAACTTCCCACAAATGCTCTTCTTTCAGCATGAAATTCAACATTTTTAAGTGTAAAATTACTATTTATGACGTTAACAACTTCAGCAAATTCGACATGAAGTTTTGAAGCTTGCTGTCAATACAACAAAATAGCATACATATCAAATCGCATATATATCAACATATGTGTAACTCCATCTATTGAAAAAAATCCACATTATTAACCGATACACCTAGTAGATGGTCTCCTTTTATTCAGTCCATTGGTGAAGGAAGGATCCTAGCCCTAGAGTTAGGGGTTATGGTCGAACAGCCAACACCTAACACTAGACAGATGAAGGCAGCTGTGGTTTGTTCGTCATATACACCCAGAGCCCAATGGAAAAAGACTGCATGCCATACAGCGATTGCATTTGGGAGGCAGGCTTTGTACTGAGGAGCATGGGATGACCATTGGTTTCCTCTGGAAGATGTGATTAGCTTTTTTGAATAAATTGGTGGTCTGGCAGAGGGGTGGAGTGAAACCTGTTAAGTTGAAGACTAGATGAGGTGCAGCTGGTTCAGCTGATAAAGGAGCTAGTAGGATGGGGATCTTTTTTCATGGGATGGAAGAGTATCTGGCAGGCCTACTCACAGATAGGCCTTTGGGGCCTCTGAGGCTCAGAGATGTCAGGCTAGCACATAAAATTTTAAGTCTTATAGAGTTAAGTCCTCTGGCTCTGATAATTTTCTTTGCTCTGAAGTGATATCAGTATATATCAATTTTGCTTTTTTTAAAGTTGCTTTTACATGTTTTTACTTTCAACTTAGGTCATTAAATTTGAAGTGAGCTTCTTGTAGGTTTATGTGTTACGAGGCATTTTTATCCCATTTACATTTAAGGTACTTATGGATATGTAATTTTTTACGCCTGGTATTTTATTTTTTATTTACTCTTGTTCTAGTTCTGTGTTCTTATTTTGTTTCCTTTTTCTTCTATCTTGTTTGTGTTTGTTTGCTCTTTAATATATTTTTATTGATTTTAGAGATGAAGGGGGAGGAGAAAAAGAGATATAAGCATTAATGATGAGTCCCTTACACCCCTTACTGCAGATTGAGCCCACAACCCAGGCATTTGCCCTGACTTAGAATCGAACGGGGGACCTCCTGGTTCATAGGTTAATGCTCAGCCAGGGAGCCACACTGGCTGGGCTGTAGTGTTTTTTAGTGTGTCTCCTTGTATGGTTTTTGTAGTGTTTGCTCTGGGTATTTCGATCACATACTGTAATACAATAGCCTACTGACATCAACATTTTGCCACTTTGAGTAACATGTGGAAACCTTGCTTCTTCCATTCAGGTCTCTTTTAAAGATATCATTGGCTAGACAATGGTACCATTTTTTTAAATCATCAAATATGATTTTTTAAACTCAAGAGAAGGATAGTTTATGTATCCACATTTCTGATCTTTTTTCCTGATGGTCCTAGATTTCTCCTTTTATAATTTTCTTTATTGATTAAGAACTTTGTGTAGCCATTTTTAAAGGCTACAAATTCCTGTAGTTTTCCTTTGTCTGAGAATGTCATTTTATTTCTCAAGGGTAGTTTCACCAGATAAAGAATTTATCATCAATGACAGTTCCTTTTTCTTAGCATTTGAAAAATGTGTCACTTCTTGGTGGCTTACATGATTTCAGAGAAGAAATACGCTGTTATTGGAATTGGTGTGCCCCTACAAGTAATTTGTCATTTCTTTCTGGTTGCTTTCAAGATTTTTTTCTTTGTTTTTAGTTTTCATAAGTTTAATTGGTGTGGATTTCATTGGATTTACTTTTTGAGATTTGCTCAGCTTCCTAAGTTTGTAGGTTTGTCTTTCACCAAATTTAGGAATCTTGATATTATCTCTTTCAGCCTCAGTCTTTCTGAAAAGATTTTGATGATATGTGTTGGATTGTTTGTTTCTGTCCCACAGGTCCATTAGCCTCTGATCATTTGCTTTTTGGCTTTTCTTTTTTTTTCTTTTTCCTTTATTGATTAAGATATTACATACGTGTCTGTATCCCCTGGCTTCTTTTTTTTTCAGCGTTGTTCAGATTGGGTAAGTTCTATTGATCAGGCCTCAAGTTCTTTGATTCTGTCCTCCGGCATCTCTGTTCTTACTATTGAGCCATCTAGCTAGGTTTTTTCTTTTTTTTTTTAATTTTATTGATTTTTTACAGAGAGGAAGGGAGAGGGATAGAGAGTTAGAAACATTGATCAGCTGCCTCCTGCACACTCCCTACTGGGGATGTGCCCGCAACCAAGGTACATGCCCTTGGCCAGAATCGAACCTGAGACCCTTCAGTCCGCAGGCCGACGCTCTATCCACTGAGCCAAACCAGTTAGGGCAGGTTTTTTCTTTTTAAAAAAAAAAAAAAAAAAAAATTTATTTCAGAGAGGAATGGAGAGGGAGAGGGAGATAGAAACATCAGTGATGAGAGAGTGTCAATGATCGACTGCCTCCTGCACACCCCACACTGGGGATCAAGCCCACAACCCAGGTATATGCCTTGGCCAGGAATTGAACCGTGACCTCCTGATTCATAGGTTGACGCGCAACCACTGAGCCACGCTTCTGGGCTCTTTTCTTTTCTGTTAATTGTGTTTTCCAGTCCTGTCATTTCCATTTGGTTCTTTAGTTTTTTCCCCTGAGGTTTTCAATTGGTTGTACTCGTTTATTATTTCTGAAGTTGGTTGTTTATACACTGGAGGCCCGGTGCACAAAATTCGTGCATGGGTAGGGTCCCTAGGCCTAGCTGGTGATCAGGGCCATGTTTCAAGTGTTTTACATTCCATGTGACCTTCGATAGCATAGTAAAGCCTTTATAATATTTAATTAAAGATCTTGTACATTTTTTGTTTATTTCTAAATATCCTATTTTTTGTTTTTATTACAATAGAATCTTCCCATCTTTTATATTTCCTTTGGCTCTTTGGTTTTTTTACTCTTATGAGAAAATGTCTTAATATCTTTCTGAAGTTACTTCCCAAAGGACTTGTAACTTGTCTCTTTCTTTTAAGGGCAGTATTCATAACTAACCTTAAGGGCTTCAAAAACACCTGAATGAATGAATGAATGAATGAACGGGCTCTTCGTGTGGGCTCAGCACTGTTTTAGGTACTACTCTTATAAGCTAAGATTTTTCCCTTGAATGTCACCATTGTGTTTATTGGTGAGACTCTTTTTCACATGTGCTTGTTATCTAAGCCATGGCTTTTCAAGTCACTCTTGACATTTTTGGTTTTGGGGGGGTGTCATCTGCAGGGCCACTAATGCCACCTCTGTGTGCATCTCTGCTACAGTGTCAACTACCTATACTGGAAAAATAGCTCTCAGTTGTGTGGGATATTGGGAAGTATGGAAATGTGGATTGGGCTTATTTGCTTAAACTGAACAGGTGATGTAATACGGTTTAAGGGTCCTGCCTTCTTCTGGGATGCGTAGTGATAGGAATAGTAAAAATGAAGTTTGGGATGCAGAACGCACTGGCCACCTGGAGCTGATAGCACTAGAGTGTCACATGCACCCTATTCAGAGAGGAGTCATTTGGATGTTTTCTTTCCCAGAGGAGCTCTATGGTGACTTTGAAGACTTGGAAACGGGGGATGTGCACAAAGGAAAATCGGGCCTGGATACTCAGGTATGATTTTGCCGGGCTGGCTGTCCGCTACTGGTCCTATATCTGTGGTCAGTAATGTTCTGAGATAGGCCTGTTTTGAGACATTCTAATCTTATTGTCTCTGTAGATTAGAGAATGGATGGATTCCTTCCTGAAAACATGGAAGGTTGGGACAGATCAAAGGTTATTGGTTTACTTATTACTCTTTTTTTTTTCATGTATATAAAATGTCTTTATTGATTTTCAGAGAAAAGAAGGGAGAGGGAGAGAGAGAGATAGAAACATCAATGGTGAGCCTTAACTGATTTAGCTCAATGGATAGAGCATCGGCCCTTGGACTGAAGGGTCCCGGGTTTGATTCTAGTCAAGGGCACATATCTTGGTTGGAGGCTAGATCCCAACCCAGATTGGTTTGCCTGGGAAGGCAGCCAGTCAATATGTATTTCTCACATAGATGTCTCTCTCTCCGGGTCTCCCCCACCTCCCTTCCAATCTCTAAAAATCAATGGAAAAACCCTCTGGTGAGGATTAACAACATAAAAGAAACATCAGTGATGCGAGAGAATAAAAAAATCATCTGCCACCTGCATATCCCCTACTGGGGATCGAGCCTGCAACCCGGACATATGCCCTGAATGGGAATTGAATCTTGATCTGGTTCATGGGTTGACGCCCAACCATTGAGCCACACTGTCTGGGCTACTTGTTAATCTTGATTTTTGGAGTAACACCTATTACCTCTTGTTATTATGATTCTTTAGTCATTGAAAGTTTTAACTCTTGGGTCATTGTCTTCCTCTCCACCATTATTTTTGTCATCATTCTCCTCTTCTTAAATCATATGTGGAATCTAATGAACAAGATAAACCACCAAACAAAATAGAAACACTCATAGGTAAAGAACAGACTGACGGCTGTCAGAGGGGAGGGGATTCAGGGACTGGGTGAAAAAGTTGAAGGGATTAAGAAAAAACAAAAAGAAAGAAAGAAAGAAAAAAGCAAACCTCATGGACTTGATATTTACCAGAGGAAAGGGTGGAGGGTGATTGAGCAGGTAGGGATGGGTAAAAGAAGGTATAGGGGAGATAAATGGTAATGGAGAGTGGACTTGGGATGGTGAACATATAACACAATATACAGAATTGGTCTTACAGAAATGTACACCTGGAACTTAAATAATTTCATTAACCAGTGTCACCCCAATAAATTCAATAGAAAGAGGGGAAAAAGAAGAAAATATTCATATCTAAGCAAAAAAAAAAAAAAAAAGCCATTTATTCTCTGTTCTCCCTAAGATTTTTTAGAACAGTATCTGAGTGGGGACACTTGCTGCTATTTTATTCACATTTGGCATTCCCAGACAGACTAAGGAATTACAGTTCATTGTAATGCTGATGTCTAAATGTCTCTTGTAGCAAAACATGTTATTGAGAGCTCAAGGCTGTGTTTTGTTTTGCTTTATGATGATCATATCTCCACAAACTTACAAAATTTTCTCTTCTGGAAATTTAAGACTGAAGATGTAGAGGAAGAAGTTAAGGAAGAAATTGACTCCTCTGCAGAGGAAAGTGCCAAGAAAAAGCATTTGGATAAAAAGAGAAAATTGAAGGAGCTGTTTGATGCAGAATATGATGAAGGAGAAAGCACGTACTTTGATGATCTTAAAGGAGAAATGCATAAACAAGCACAGGTAAGAAAACTCAGATCCCATCAGCCTCATTTCAAGGCTGTCATACAGTGTTGTGACTCCTTAGCTTCTTTAGCTCTGTGCTCCCTGATCTACTTCTGTGTGTCTCGTTTGGACTCTGAGGTCGAGATGAAGATGAGCATTTTCATTCGTGTTTATTCATGCAGTGCTCTGTTTCTGCAAGAAATCAGAAGGTACCAGTTCCTGTTTTGTCCCAAGAATTAAGTGTGAGGAAACAGAAATGGCTGAGACACTGCCACCACTTTTGAGGATCTCTGTGTAGTTATTTGAGGCAGTGAGTTTATTTAAATGCCAGCGTTGCCTTAGCATTCACACAACTACTCCCTAGAACCATAATGAAATCATTTGAATGGTAGGTGATTCTTGGCCTGTGTAGCTGATGTACACACCAGTGTCTAGTATTTTGAGTTAAGGTCAGACGTGGAGATAAAGAGGGCAT
The DNA here is from genome assembly GCA_004026665.1 of Murina feae. Lineage (NCBI taxonomy): Eukaryota > Metazoa > Chordata > Mammalia > Chiroptera > Vespertilionidae > Murina > Murina feae. The sequence goes on from PVJC01047155.1 coordinate 9,532, forward strand.
GTGGAACACTGAAAGGGAGATAGTCTAGCCCTCCTGCCTGGGGATGCTGACCTCACTCTGAAAGACACAAAGATGTGTGTGCAGTTGATGGCAAGTGCTTTGACAAGTGGGCACAGGAGTCTCTGTAAACTGGAACATGCCTTATGCAAGTTAAGTGTATTAGTGAAAATGTGATCAACCTAGACCTTCATCTAGTCAAAGCAGGATTTGCTGGTTAGTCATTAACATAATGTCTCAAGTCTGTACTGACCTTACACAGACCGTGACTAAGAAATGTAAAGTTAGTTCTGAAGTCTGCTTCAGGCATTTACAATTTAACTCACCTAGAACCTCGCGGGCTGTTGTAAAGTTCTTAACTGGCTTACTCAGTGAAATGGGACCCATTTGAGTAGAGGATAGACGTGTGGGACCTAATTACCTTGAGAGGGTTGCTCTGACAAGAGTTTGGTAAGATTAACTCGCACTGGGAGTTGGGGAGGTGTATCGTAATGGAGGTGAAAGAAAATCAAATTCTGGGTATACTTTGTTTGAAAAGTAGACCAGTATGATTTCCTGAATGTGGGGGGTGTGAGAGAGAAAATAAGGATGACTTCCTGGAAGAACTGGAAGATAGAAAAGCTTGAGTTGGTATAGGTTTGTGTGGGAAGATGATGTTTAGGTCTGTGAGGTTTGATTATCTTTCAGACAAGTAGAGTGTCAAGCTGGGAGGGGTTGGGGCCAGGGGCTTAGAGCTAGATGCTGCTTAAAGCCATGAGATGGATGAGACGACAAGGGAAGGTAGTGTAGGGACAAAGAGGAGAGGACCAGTACTGACATTGGCTGCCCCATTGCAAGGCTGGCAGAGGATGAGGCAGCAGTGGGGGTGGAGCAGCGTTCAGGAGACCTCAGAAATCTAGGAGAACACCAGGTACGCTGAAGCTACTGCAGAAGGAAATGAGACATTATTCCTAATCTTACATGACTGCAAACATTTTTATCAAGTGTGGGTTAAAGTCCAGTTTTAGGGAATTTAAGAAAGTGGGAGAAGAGGAAATGGAGACTAAAACTATAGAAAACTTCTGTGGCAATTTTATTTAGAAAGAAGCAGAAAAATGGGATTCTAGTTGAAGGAAGTGGAGTCAAAAGGAAGTTTTAAGATGAGAGAAATAATAGGTAAGATATTGGAATGAAGTCCAGGAGTGGATGGTACCTAGTGTATAAGTGAAATTGAATAGATTGATATCTATGTATAGATATCGCCTGATCAAGCCAGCCTTCTGGTCCCTGCCAGCCAACCTCCTAGTCCCTCCCTCTGTCCAGCAGGTCTTGATCACCTGATCCGGGCCCAGGCCTGGGCTGGGTTAGGGTACTGGGGGAGGGTGGCAACAGACGTGGGCAGCAAGCGAAGGAGGAGGCAGGGGACCTAATGGGCCCTGATTATTGGCCAGGCCTAGGGACCCCACCTGTTCATGAATTTCGTGCACTGGGCCTCTAGTGCACTATAACAACCACCCAGTAGTACTCTGTGCGGTACTGTATTGTAGCCACTAGCCACATGTTGATACCACTTGAAATGTGACCAAGGAACCGAATTTTTAAAATTTTATTTAATTTTAATAATTTTAATTTGAAAAGTCATCTGTGGCTACCATATTGAACAGTGTAGAACTATAATTAAAGGCTAGACATGGGTGTAAACCCTGGTAGAGACGTTGAGTGTTGAAGTTCTTGTAGATGCTTAACTTTTGAGTAAGTTAGGAAACAGCAGCTAAGAATAAGGATGAGGGGTTAGATACTGTGTGATTGAAGAAAGGAGAAAAAGTGTGAAAGAATTATTTAGAGAGTAAAAAAAGAAAGTGTGTACTGGGAAAGTTGAGGGTGTTTGCTGGTCACCATTACAGCTCCTTTCTGAGTTGCTGACATTTGCTGTATATCGGAACAACAGAGAAAATTATTGGGACATATCCTGGAACAAATTGTGAAGATAGAATATATATTGTTTTTAATTAGGATAAAGCCTAAATAATTCTGTTTATACATTGTTTATTTTGAAATATCTCTTTTTTATATATTAATCTTACATTTATTATACATGACCATATTGTGGGTTTCTTACTGTGTTTTCCCCCACCCTCTCTTATATAGCTTAACCGAGCAGAATTTGAAGACCAAGATGATGAAGCCAGAGTTCAATATGAGGGTTTTCGACCTGGGATGTATGTCCGAATTGAGATAGAGAATGTCCCCTGTGAATTCGTGCTTAACTTTGACCCCCATTACCCAATTATTTTGGGTGGTTTGGGCAATAGTGAGGGCAGTGTTGGATATGTACAGGTAGGTACCTTTTGCTGTGTAATATGATCGTTGAGGTTATTTTGGACATACTTTCACTGAAAAATCTTATTGAAATCTCCTCTCCCCTCAGATGCGTCTGAAGAAACATCGTTGGTATAAGAAAATTCTCAAGTCCCGAGATCCAATAATTTTTTCTGTGGGGTGGAGGAGGTTTCAGACCATCCCACTGTACTATATCGAAGACCACAATGGAAGACAAAGGCTTCTGAAATACACCCCTCAGCACATGCATTGTGGAGCAACCTTTTGGGGTAAAACGTGATTAGAATAATTCGCCTTTAGGTTAATTTAAACTTTATCATTATAGTTTTCATTCTATGAAATCCCAATTCTCTCTCTCTCTCTCTCTCTCTCTCTCTCTTTTTTTTTTTTTTTGATTGGGAGTATATATGCATGTAAAATAGATTCTGAATTTTGTGGTTCACTATATATTTTTTTCCTGTTTTATTCAAGGTCCTATTACTCCACAAGGAACTGGATTCTTGGCAGTACAGTTTGTCGACGGCACAACAGTAAATATCTCAGATGTTTTATTTTATATACTAGGGGCCTGGTGCACAAAAATTTGTGCACTCGGGGTGGAGGGAGTCCCTCAGCCCGGCCTGTGCCCTCTCACAGTCTGGGACCCCTCAGTGGATGTCCTATGATGGCCCCAGTCTGCCAGGCGCCTTGTGTGTGTATGTGTGTGTGTGTGTCTACCTGCTGGGGGCCTGCCCCCAGGCACACCATCAAGGCTTGGAGCAGGCACCCCCTCTATTTTGATCTCTCAGACTCTTGCCCTCCCCTGCATGTTGTTCTCTTTTTTGAGCTGTGGCCAGGGCTGGGTGCGGCCTGCCTCCCAAGCTTGCCTACTGCCCATCTTCCTCCAGCTACCAGAAAGCAGGGAAAACCCCGCCTCGTGGTCAGGCCAGCCTTTTCTTGCTCCCTGATCCTCGGAAGGGACCTGGGAAGTCGCCAAGAAGGCCACCAACTCTTTCCCACTCACCCATCCCCTGCTACCTTCCTTTCCCACTTCCCGGTGCCGCCAAGGGGTCTGGGGAGCTGCCAAGCAGGACCCCGGCCCCTGCAGCCTTGCTTTCCCGCTCCCCGATGCCCCGCAAAGGGCCTGGGCAGCCACCAAGCAGGTCGCCGACCCCCTGCCACCTCTTTCC